>JARBER010173252.1:0-15908 GCA_030265075.1 Balanus glandula
GCGTACCCCTGGTGGCTAACCTTAGCAATGACTGGCCCTGAACAGCCAGTAGAGAGTAGATTGACAGATCCTGTCGTTTGATTGGTGGAGCTGGCCCTAAAGGGCTTCTACGATATCAACCTAAACTGGCAGCGTCGAGTTAAAGAAAGCCAGGTCTTACGTCTTGCTTTGCATCCCTGGAGATATTTAGCAGGGAGATGCCATCCCGGGGCTCCCATGCATCGGCCACCGAGACCCAAAGCATTAGTGATGACGTCACTGGTCTACTGGGACCAGCCGTGACCAGCCCAAGCCGTCTAGCTCCATCGCTACCGCGGCCGATGGTGTTTATTCTTGGGCTGGTTCGCTGCCTGGGCGAACCAGGCAGCTATAGCCGTCTCACCTCTCTACCGGGCAAGGTAGCTGGTGGTCGTACCGTACCCAGCCTCTGAGTTCTCAGCCGGATCGGGCAGGTGTTACCTCCCATTTCCCAACTTCACAACCCAACCAAGCAGCTGGTGACCGTCTCACCTCTCAGATGGGTTGATAAGTTGGTGTCTGTCTCACCTACCACTTCACCAGCAGTGCACGGCCACCGCGGCACCGCCTCCAACAGCAGGACCAAAGAGAGCCGCATGATAATGAGGCTGCGGAGGAGCCATTGGCCGTGTAGGCCAGTGGCGTCATGCTACAAATGCAGTTGGCTGAAAGTCCCGGATAATCGCCATTTAGTATCGATATTGCGTGTTTAATCCAGCAATTAGTATATAGATATTGGATTTTCCACGGTTCTTATATATTTATTTTCATTTTCATCAGCAAAAATGGATGGTAAGTTCCATTGCATCTGCCATTTGCGTTCGCGTGAGATAAATGCGCCCACAATTGTGCCTTAAATAAGGCTGATATTATTCGTTCCGAGTGCAAGCGTTCCGAGTGCACATTGACATCAACATTGTTTGTTTGACTGTTTTGTTTGTTTTTCATAAGAGATTAGAGGCCACATTCTTTAAGTCTAGCTCCAATACAAAATATTTTTCAGAAAGCTCTGCATGGGATTTGTGTGTTGTCATGTTTTGTGTGCTGCATCGCGTGGTGATGTCAATTGGTAACCAAAATTTGGGTTTACCAAGAAAATACCAATACCAAATCGGTAATTGGTTTTGTTTTGTCAGGCCAGAATTTCTTGGTTGTTTCTTGATGTTTACATTGAGCCTCTTTGGTCAGCAAATGTTTGCATAAACATTGAAATTAACAAACTTGCCTCTTCAATAAAGTAACTAAGTAGGTATTATCGTAGATTACCAATGTTTTCAAAATTCAAACATCAACCTGCTACATTTTCACAATATAATATTCAGGTTCCCAGGTATCAACTTTCAATACATATTATTTATATTCATTTATGTTTGTCTTTGGTATACCGCATAATCGCACATACCACATACCACATTGTTGGCATTAAAAATAGTTAACCCTCGCACTGCAGGAAGTTGATTTCCGCCCCCTCCCCCTCGCACCCTCAGGTTTTTCACAGATAGAGAAAACTTGGCGCTGCGTGCCGCCGGGTTTTCGCCTTCCTGATGGTACATCAATTCCGCACACTTTTATAAAAAAATATATTTAATGTCATCTCAGGTCAGGTCACCAGACCAGGTCAAGTGATCCCGCCTCCAAAAAATTTGCAGTTGGGCCAAGACCAAAGTTTTTCACTGATCAATTGGAAACTTGCAGGATGTTATAAGGGCAACATAACTTATTATTTGTTTATCTCGGAATTTTGATATCAGTGACGTATGGTCAGATAAATTCTGGGTGTCCGGACAAATCTTCGTCCAGCATTTCTTCGTCCGCTAATCTTCGTCTACGCATTTCTTCGTCCGCTAATCTTCGTCTACGCATTTCTTCGTCTGCTAATCTTCGCCTACACAGTTCTTTGTCCACAAATCTTTGTATATGCATATCTTCGTCCGCAAATCTTTGTCTGTAAATCTTGGCATGAACATGTTTGTCTGAAAATCTTCTCCTGCGTTCTTCGTCCAAAAACTTTTGACCGCAAATCTTCGTCTGAAAATCTTCTGCATACCTTCGTCCGCAAATCTTCTGAAATACCTGGAATTTCCTGACTGGACAGTAGAGGTCAGGACCTCCTGCGCAACAAGCTCTGCTTAGCACAGGCTCTGACTTTGTCATTCCATCCATTCAAATTATTTGGACTAAATTAATTTTGTTTAAAGAGAAAAAAGGATAGGTTAGGTTATGTAAAATTATGTTGGGTTACGTGAGTTAGGTGAGGTTGTAATAGGAAAGGAATGAATAGGCATTTCAATAGTGTGGGGCATTTGATCATTTAGGAATTATACTTTGGAAAATGGGGTATGGCACCAACCTGACAACATGCAAATATTGACAACATCCAAATGATGTGCATATTTTTCTGAAAAATCATGCATAGTCAAGCTTTACCATAATTAAGATAAACGTGGCCAAAAATGTATTTTCATATATAATGTGGAGCCAATGTTTTGTCTTAAATTAAAGCAAGTCATTATTAACAACATTGGCAATATGTAGCTTATGCACTCATGATGAATACGTAAGCTGAATGTTCATACTAATTATACATGTAGATTTCATAAGAAATGACCAAAAACATGATTATGCTTACTCACCTCATCATAATGTCCGCCCTGTAGTCAGTCGGTAGAGCGCTGGGCTTGTGACCCAACCGGTAGTGAGAGCCTGGTTCGAGTCGCTTCGGCGCTCGCTATTTGCTCCAGACTGGGATTGCCTGCGGTCGGTGGCAGCGGCCGCACGGAAGGCCGGTTGACGCGTCTTTGAGCGGGGCGGACCGTGTCCGGCTATGTGGGCACGTTAAGCTTTCGCCCCCTAAATCCTGCCGAATACCTGGAATGTCCCGATCGAACGGTAGAGGTCAGGACCTGCGCAACAAGCTCTGCTTAGCGCGGGCTCTGACTTTGTCAATCTGTCCATTCAAAACGTTTGGACTAAATATATTTTTAAAAAAAATGAATTGCACCAGCCAGCTATCACCTCATATACCTTACCTTACCTTACAATTAATCAGGATTTTGAGGCACAAGGCCTGTGGAACCTGGTCTCATGGAGCTCCTAATTCCAGCAATGTCTTTATCAGTGTCAAGTATGCTGAACCTAATATGGGCCCAATGGGCATCCAGTCTGGCCCTGAAGGCATTGCGCAAAGAAGCGCAGACCACTTTAGATGGGAGGCAGTTCTAATAATTCACTATGCATGTGGCAAAGATGACCTGACCTGGCCCTATTAGTCATCAATGCTTTGCAAAACATAAAAGGATGATCTGGAGCCACCCTGCCATAGCTGCATCAGCTTACTTCAAGTATCTGCTTGCATCAGTTTTTCTTTTTTGGCATATTGAGAACATCAATCACACTGCTAGAGCTGAAACTTTTTAATAATCATTGAGGATGCACTTTTTGAAAGAGTACATTTGTACCACATCTTGTCATAAGCTTAATGTTCGATTCTGAAATGCAGCTCTGCATCTACTCTTGACAAAAAATACCATCTATTAACACTGCCACTAAATGTAATCAGCAGTACAAATAAATGGATGCAAATTAGACATGTTGTGTCCAGTGACCAGACATTGTTTATTGGTTATGTATCTAATCTTGATTCAGGCAGGTTTAACCTCCCCTAGGGTTAATGGAATTGCCGCCAAAGGCTACACCACTTACTGCATCTGGCTGACAAAACTAGCACCTCTGTCTCCAGCACAATTTTGATGTTTTAAAATAAATTTAGTGAGAATGTTTTGATGGAATCAATTTCAGACATCATTCAATGCACTAGTATCTTGTTCACCGTACAACACAATCGATGAAGATCTGGAATGGCAGAATGCAGCCCATTTGTAAATTTCTTTATCACTTCCTATATATTCTTCATGGATTTACAACATGATGTTCCTCCTCAGTTGTAGGGTAGATTAACAACTGATGTTTAGGTGCATTGAAACTTTTGGTGATAATTTAATCAATGTTGTCCCAATAATTAAGTCAAAATACTATGTAAATGCCTATTTTTCCTATTTGCATGTCAGATCTCCCACATCAGCTCATTTTCATAACCATTCACAACTTACAAACTTTTTTCATACTTTGAAATTTGTAGGGCCTATTTTCCACCATTTGTAAAACATCACAATTCTTTTCAGACAATCTGGTTGAGTTGGTGGTCGGCCTGGTGGCAATGTTTGTAATGGCCTCAAATACCAGAAAGCAGCTGATGACCCAGCTGATAGGCACGGGCACAAGGAGGCGTCATCTTAAGCGTGTCTGCCTGGGCAGTTTGCTCGGAAGAAGGAGGCGCAGGAGCAAGCAGATACTGCGACTCAGCAAGTTCTGGGAAAGAGAGGTGCCATCATGGTCTGAAAACAAGTTTCGAAACAATTTTCGGGTGAGGGCATTGCATTGTATGTTGAGTATGACAAATTCACTGTCTAATGTCTATAATCCCGCTTGTCATAGGAAATGTTGCAATGCTCACATGCTTCCAATAAAGTATCTAACTGACATTTTTTTGTTAATTGTAATGTCTTCATTTAATTTATCAAAATAGCTTGTCCTGAACTGCATAGCAATCTACAGGTGCAGCAGCATTGTAATTTCGGTAGAGATGATGTCATAGTGTCTTAAGATAAGAAAAATGTGTGTCTACAGCAGCACTAGAAAATTAATAATATGCCACTGTTTTCAATTTTCAAGGGTTACTTTCCACGCAATTTAACCTTCCACATTATGTTTTACCCTCCCTTGTTTTAATATATGAAAAGCCCAAAAATTGATAAAGTTTTGTGTACCAACAAGACATGTACATTATTAAAAGTGGCTCCTTTTGAAGTTGGTTATTCCACTTTTGGCTGTTTTCCAGTATCGAATTTTCCCCTCGGCAACCTGACCCTTAAGCGATCTTGTGACACTGCAATGTCTTATTCTATGGGTAACATTATATGTTGTGTCCACCAGATGTCCAGACCAACCTTCGGGAGACTGGTGGATTTGGTAGCAGACCATATGCAGCCTAATCTCACGTCTCCTGCGGCTGCTGTACCCCTGCAAAAACGAGTAGCGATAGCTCTCTGGACCATCGCCACGACGTCAGAGCTCCGCAGTATTGGCTGCATCTTCGGTGTCGGGACATCGACCGTGCACAAGTTTTTTAAGATGTTCGTGAGGTAAGTAAGAAGTACTTCGATTGAAGCTACGTCGCTTGTTTTTCAATGAGTCTCCATTTTTGCTATGTCATGCGATTAACCTGGTCAGCGTCCCAAAATTACCTTTTTGCTTAGGTGTCGGTATAAAATGTTAGATAGAAAGATCATTGAGAGTGTTAATTTTGTAGGGAATGGTACAGCATTTATTTCTGTTTTTGAATATGCATATCAGTAGTAATAGTGCAAATGATGTTGCAGTAGCTTTGAATAATATTTACTTTTTTCTCCATTCATATATTCACATTCAAGTCACACTTTGCGAGTGGAAAATTCGCTCCTAACATAGGTAGTGAGAGTAGAAAAAAGTCGTATTTAGGTTGCATTTCCCACCCCACTCTTCAAATTTCGTGAAACTGAGGCCCCTAGCCAAACGAAAGGGGTGCTTATTCGGACAAAATTGTAATTAATAAAACCGCCCCTCAAAAAGTTTTGTTGTGAAAATTTTGCGTCGCTGGATTCCGCGTGAGACAGCTTTCGAATGGTGCATCTCCCGTTGTTTGAGTCACCTGAACGCTTCTAACGAACCGTGTGTCGAACGGACCCATGACTTATTTGTTTTAATGAATTATAGGTGTTTTAATTTTTTTCTTCAGATGTTCTCAAGCTTTTTTTTCTTAAAAAATCTTATCTTTTTGTCATAATGCAGTCGTTTGTCATCAGTCAAGGACAAATTACCTATATCATGCTCATTGTTCATGGCTGTCTGTTGCAGTGCCTTGTTGACGGACGGACTGCCGGCGTTTGTTCGACTGCCGTCCGATGAAGAGGCTGCAGCTGGAGCAGAGCGCGTCCGTCAACGCACCGGCATACCGGCCGTGTGGGCTGCCATAGATGGCACCCACATCCCCATATCAGCCCCGAAAGGTCGCCTCAGGGAATATCTGAACAAGAAGGGCTGGACGAGCGTCATAGCGCAAGGAGTCGTTGACGACCGAGGCCGGTAAGAGTATATGTTATGATGAGAATGGTAGCAATTTAACTGAAAAGGTTATTATTATCTGGCGACTTTTCAGCACTGGCAATGTTGACTTGAGAGGCTGGGAGACTGATGTGCCCCGCAGTATGACTCATGCCATGTTGTAGTCAGAAGCAGTGTTGTCATCCCGGGCTTAAACATGCTTTGGCTGCCGAGGCACTCAGCATTAACGATGACGTCAATGGGCTACTGGCGCCAGCCGTCCAGCCCTATCGCCACGGCGGCAGCGGCTGTTTTGCATTATTGATGAGCGGCAACTTAAAACATGTGTGAAGTCCGGTTAAGTCCTAGCGGCTGGTGACCGTCTCACCTCTCAGCCAGGCCGGGAAGCTGTTGCCTGAATACAATTATACCTCTTATAAGTTACACGGTGTTAGTGTGAAGGACGATGCTATATCATGGTCGCTTCATTGCCTACACATGGTAACGTCTGTTAAAATGAGGATGTCTGATAAATGAATATGTGGTTATGATAATGCTGCATCCAATAGCATTATTGCGTACGATAGATACTTATCGAATGAAGTGTACTGGTGGCTAACGATGATTCCCATCACTCGCCTGCCCCTCCAACCCTCAGCCCCTCAGTGTTCGAAAAGTGTCATGTGTCTTAATTTGTCTGAATTCGGATATACAGTAAGATTGATTACATGACATAGCGGAACCATTTAAAACTTATCCCATCGTTCATTCCTAATCTTTGCAAAATGCTACCGCGATCTCATTCTTGTCAATTGTAATCGTTTCCCGTTGGCTAGGTTCTGGCTGAGCACTCGCGAGCTGAGCGAGAAGCGAGAGCGCCGTTCGGAACTGTCGTTGCTCAAGTGGTGGGTTCGATTCCCACAGCTGACTAGCATTATCAGTCAGAAATGGAACACCTGAGCGACGTGACCAATGGCCATGCCTGACCCACCTTTCCGGATTTCACACCTCAGTTTCAATCCAGTGTCAGAGATATGAACCCATTTCTCCATGAATTTCGATTTTTGGTTCACTGCCAACTATGAGAAAACTGTTTTTTCTTTTGGTCCTGGGTCGAGACTGCACACGGCTGGCGAACTTAACAAAATGGCAGCAGAAGGCAACAATTTACAACCATTACACATTCACAAAAACACTGCACTTTGGTATACGCTAACACAAAGCTGTTAAGAAGCGTAGAAAAAAAGAAAAGCGTACCTTTTCTGAGTTTCGAAGATTCCTACTGGGGCATCGTTCAGAAAGTGGGCGGAGCTTGTTTGTGTGTGTGTGTGTGTGTGTCCTCAAAACTTTGGCGTCGCTTACAGCCCAAACGGGTTGCACTATCGATCCCAATTTGTCAGGCTACCTGCAACTTAGACTTAAGTTGCATCTGCAGGGGTCGCACATCTTGAGGGGTGCATATTGCACCCGTGACGGGGTATCAAACACCCCCATATTTCCCACCAAGAAATATTTTTTCAATCGAAGAAAATTGTACCAAAACATGACTTTTTCTGGAATCTGAGGTCAAAACCTACGTTGGGTTTGAGCTAGACTTTAATTTTCTTCCCTTTAATTTTTCTTTTAAAAAAAAGCCAATAGAATGGTGAAATTAGACAAAACAGTCATAAATACCGGTATACCCGTACGATTTCGACCTCAAGGTAATGCTCGATCGCATTACCGGCCTCCAGTTTTACCACTGGAGCAATATTCCGCGAAATATTATTTCGTGAACAGCATCGTGACAACACTTTTCTGACACTGACTTCTACCCCTCCTCCATTTCCAGTTTTGTATCTATGTGCTGCCAGAACGCCGGCAGTAACCACGATGCCCATGTACTGCGAGGATCACACTTCTATCGAGCAGCGGAAGCCGGCCAACTACCTCAGGTAAATAAACTATTTACACGCCTCACTTAGGGTTGAACAAACGTGCGCGAACGTTGTATGGTAAATTTTGAGATGTGATGTGTTTTAGATGGTAATTGAGTTTTTCGTCATATGCTTAAAATGGAAGATAGCACGTTTTGCCTTGACCTCAGGTCATGGACTATTAAGATATCGACCTAAAACTTTGAACAAATATTAATTGGCATATTTCTGTTACATATATTTTGTATTTTTTAACATACTGAAGACAAAAACATCATTTTAAAGAAAACACAACACAAGTTTTGCATTTTTTTTATCAAATTTGTTAAATTTCCAGAAAGCCATCTGAAAGACAATCATCAACAGTTATTTGTTTTTGCTAATAGTTCATTATAAAACTTTGCTCAGTGATTAACCATGAACATTTTGTTGTTGTTCAAATTGCTTGATTTCAAAATTGGTCCTGGACCCTCTATAATTGAATGTTTCTTTTAACAAAAATAGACTTCGATGCGCAATGAAATGTGGAGAATCGTCGCCAAGTTTCGCGATCATGTGTTGATTATTGAACATACTCAGGGTTACAATACAACCTCAAGGGCTTACAATATACCAATCTCAACGTTTTAGCTCGCCCCACCGACACTTATAGGGTTAACAATAAACCAACCCACCGTGTCGTATTCAGTTACAATCGGTTTCGATTCACACTTCACGCCTCAATTCATTTGTGTTCTCAGGGCAACGTTCGGGTCTGCGGCCAAAACATTCCGCTCCTGGTCGTAGGTGATGCAGCTTACCCGCTTCGAACCTACCTAATGAAGGGATACCAGGGGCACCCGACACAGGCACAGAAACAATTCAACGTCCAGCTCAACCGAGTCAGAGTTGTCGTCGAGCAGGCCTTCGGACGCCTTAAATGTCGCTGGCGGCGAATTTTGAAACGTTCCGAGCATTACGCCAGAAACGTGCCAAAGGTGGTCATGGCTGCAACCGTCCTCCACAACTTAGTGGAGACCTCTGGGGATGAATTTAACCCAGCCTGGATGGCCGCTATAGACGCCCTCATGCCTCAACCCGCTGGACAGCGTGCGGATGTGCGGTGGGACAACCGTCGCGCGCGCGAAATACAACGCCTGCTGTTCCAGCATGTGACGGGGGGCGGCCGATAAGGGCCTAAACGTACACGTCCGGCTCCTGATGCTCTTCTGCAGTCTTTAGAAGGTTGTAGCCTCGTGGCTATGGGCGTGTCTGCCAGCAACCCCCAGGCCCGCCACCTCGCGGGTCTCTCGCGGTTCCTCCAGCTTCAGTTCGACGTGCACCACAGCAGCGTGTACCGTGCATGTGTTGAGCCGTTTTTTTTGTGTTGTGTTTATTTCGTTGCATTGCATATTTGCTGTTGTAAAATGTTGTTTGCTATGTTTGTATGTGACTGGTTGCTGTTGTACTGCTGCATGCTCCTGAAATAACCAACGGTTCCAAACTATTTTGTAGCAATTTATCTGCAGTTCGGTAGACCGAAAAACATCCTCACCGCTAACAAACTAACATTCAAGATATAAGTTCTCTAGTTTGCGCCTCTTCCGGTCTCGCCTCACGGCTCACTTTGACACGCAGCATTATATTTGCCGTCATAACCATAACAAACATTGATAACCATAAATAAATCGGTTCCCCATGGGACTGTCGACCGAGAAACGCAAACATATTATCATAGTCTTTCGTTAACGGGTGGGCAGTATGAATGAAGACAAACTTTATTTTTAATGATAAGGAGAAAGCAAAATTGTTAATGATTATATTTTTAGCAGTTTTTATGTTAATTAGAAAGGAGCAATAATTTACTTGAACTAGTGTGTGGCACAATTTGTTTGTTATTGTGGCACAATTTGTCTCCATTCATACTGCCATACAGTGCTGGTCATCGTGTCTCTACTGCCTACGGAGCGTCTCCACCACAGCGTCTGTCAGCCGGCCCAGCATCGCAGTCTGGGCGGCCTGCGCGGCCACCAGCTGCTCGAGACTGGCCTGGCGGCGCTCCTCCACGCGCAGGAAGGCGGTATCATTCGTCACCAGCTGCCTGATGGCAGCCGCTAGGTCGTCGGCAGGCGGCGCCGGCAGATGGTGATGACCGCGTCCTCGGCCGCGGCGGATGCCGCCCCGACGACGTCCACCACGGCCTCGCACGTCGGCTGCTGGGCTGCGCTGCCGCGGTCTCGGCGCTGGAGCGGCAGCCCCAGGCGTGCTGCGGCCCCCGTCGCTCTCGGAGGTGGGGGTGGCCGCACCGAGCGGCGAGGTGCGTAGCCTGTGCTCCTCCGGCTCCTCTGAGCTCGTTCTATACTCGAGACCCAGGTCTGAGATAGCCACGTCCTGAAAATATTGCTGTTATTGGCTTTTGTTAACGTAATTGACCACGTCTCATCCTTCTAAAAAACAACAGAACATGTAGGTTTACGGAAAGGCGAAGCGCTATCGCATTTTCGGCACGCTTCGTGATCGAAGTGTCATTTGCAGAGTTCCATGTTCGCCCGTGCGCGCTGGGGGGGGGGGGATATTTTGCCCCCTGGTTATCTCCCGAACCAATAACCCCAGGGCAACGCGCAAGGCTCTCAATCGAAAGCTGTCAATGAGCTGCGCTCATAGCATGCTCAGTTTTCCGAACAAGGTAATATGTCAGATCACGGTCAGGTCAATCGCAAAATGTTTGATATTTTTGTTTGGGCTACATATTCCGTTTGAAGCGCTAACTTGGAACCAATATCGCACTGAGTGGTCTCAAAGGTATAGCGGGTCTCATGCATTAAAGGAAATAAACCACCTTCAACATTAGTTTTGAACTGAGATAGCAGTTGTGTAGCCCGTGACGAGAAACCTCCAAGTCTCAGAGCTTTCGCCTGAAAACACACTCTTTCCGAAGGTATTTCAATTTTCGTGCAGGCATGCACAAATAATGCAGATCTCAGATCAAGATGGAGAATGTGCATTCCAGAGCACACATGTGCAGAGGTAACAGAATCAGTCAATCAGCTTGCATTCATTTATTGTTACGACTTGACCCGATAAAAGGTCAATGTCTCATTGTCTGGTCAAGAAAGGTCAAATTTTGAACTCGATTAACTGGAATACAAAACGGATGTTTGTAAGCCCATTTTATCTCAGGAATGCAGCGGTGACATTTCTTGGTCTATATCTGTTCAAAGAAACACGTCATTTGTCGTCATTTGCAAATAAAGCAATTTGGAAAAATAACGCCATGAGTCACCAACACTTAGGACGCCATAGCTCAGTGAAGTACAAAGTTATTGGTTTGAAATTCGGTTTGAGTGTTGTTAATACGTAGTTATCATACACATCTTATTTTTCTGGGATTGTTTTTGAAAATTTGTTTAAAAAATTACATTTTTGGGAACAAAAACTGAAGCTTGTGAAAATCCGAGATAGTTATTTTGTAGAATATTTAAGTTTCTTTGACGTTTTGTTAATTGCACTTTGCTGCAAATTCTCGAAGTTCTACGATTTTTCGAACATTACTCGTTTTTAAATTACAAATGGCTTGACATAATTTCATTGAAACGTTATTATCTCAAAATGTTCTTAACTAATTTAATCAATTTTGTCCTGTGAAGACGTGGAATTGACGCTCTCTAAGGTGTAAGTTTAGCGTCGATATCTGGTACCATTCTGTGGTTAATGAGAAAATCCGGGAGCGGCGCAAATATTGCACCCCTAGCGGGGTACGGGTTAACGCACAAAAACATACATTGTCCTTAAAATGGAGACCGTAAAGCTAGACTTATCTATCTATGTATCAAAATTAGAATGACTAATGCAATATATTGTATGTCATTATGCATTTCATGACATACAGATCCCCGAAATAGAGCCTTGTGTTATGAGTATTGCATTTACGTCAAAAACAGCACAAATAGTAGACATGTTAAAACACATTGAAAACGTCCGGAAGGATTATTACATTTTATCAGACAACTTAAAGGCACATAAACACATTGCGCATACCGTCATATTAGGTTTGCATGTAAAAAGCCCCCATTCTACTGTGCAGAAAAGCAGTGCGGGAATATACATTTATCGCACGCTAACAATTTACCATACGGCTACAGTTAAGGGCCAATGAAGGGTTAGAGTTAGGGATAAAGTTAGGGATCAAATTAGTGGTAGAGTTAGGGGAAGAGTTAGGGGTAGGGTTAGGGGTAGAGTTAGGGATAGAGTTAAGGGTAGAGGTAGAGGTAAGAGTGGAGGTATGGGCAGAGGTAGGGCTAGAATAAGGAATAGATGTAGGGGGGAGGTAGCAAGAACGGGTAATGGAAACTTCAAAGCTGGGTATCCACAGGGGAACGGTAAGCGAACGTATTGATTGCACACTAGCGAGCCTTTTCTAGCGCCGGCACCGCCTCGGTCTCTACCGCAATCGCTGTCGTTTTTTCCTCCACCCGACTCGCCGAACAGGATCGGGAAGCCCACGGGTGAGTCCCGCCACCGCCGCTGCTAGGCCAGTCTCCGCCTCCAGACGAGCCGCCGCCTCCGAGTGGGCCTCCGCTGCCGCCGCCTTCGGACGACTCACTGCGTCTGGGCGAGTCTCCAACAACGCCGTCAGGCGAGCCATCGCCGAAGGAGCTGGGGACTGCTGGGGGAGGGAGATGTGATGATGTGACGAGCCCCACCGATGCAAGAGGAGCTGATAGCGACTACGAGACTCGAACAGGAATTACATATATATATATATATATATTTTGATGGCTAGGAAAAGACCATATGCAACTGAGGCGCGAAATCAAGTAAGGTAGGCCAGGCACGGTCACGTTGCTCAGGTGTTCCATTTCTGACTGATAATGCTAGTCAGCTGTGGGAATCGAACCCACCACTTGAGCAACGGCAGCACCGAACGGTAAGCAGCCAGCACATGGCCAAAAGGAAACAAATAAATAAACAAGAAGGGTCAGCGGTAATATCTCATTAAGAGATATAAAGCACGAGACATAAGAAGAGTCCTAAAGCACGATGGGATTAGTGTTAAATGTTAACACCATTGAATAAGCGAATAATTCTGAAGACACCACATTACGTGCGTCTTCGGAATCTAACATCTCTAGAACCCTGGATCCGATTGACAACTGTATCTACTTATCAACTATATCCTCTATCTACCAATATACATGCGTAACGACGGGCTCTAAAACGCCACGGGTTTACTGTGGATATTCCCGTTTACAGTCTACAGTCTACAAGCGGTCTTAGCCATCTGATAGCACCATTCAATTAGTTCGATTATGTACAATTTCACTCATGTTTGCATTATGTTATGTATATGCTTGGTCTGATACGCGAGACACATGACACGTCTGACACGTCCGTGGTGACAACGATGCGAGGCACAAGGCGTCCTTGGTCGGCAGCCGCCCACCACATCCGTCACGCGGTGGCGGCCGCTGGACTAGAGGTGTATGGAGGGGGGTATTCATATTGACAAACAATCATATGACGTAGTGTAGTTTGCGACCAGACGATAAGCAATGCTGTCTGGTTTCTAAGGGCTCGATCGTAATTCGCCGATAAAGGCGTCTTACTGGTCATAATAAACGTACAGTGTGGTCGGCAGGCGGCGGTGAACTGCGTCCACTGGGCTCTTCCCGATCGGACGGGTCCGACATGTCCACGTCAGCGGAAGCCATGCTCTCCTGGAAACATGGCCACGTCGGATAAGGGTCGCCACTTTTTCAAGACATGCTTATCATCCAACACATGACATCTGGCATCAGCAACATCGGAGCCAGTGACGCGCTCTGTGCTGCAGTTTCCGGCTCCTTATCGTCTGTCCGTGCTATTGCTGCGGCCTCATAGGGCGGCATAGACCCGTTGCATCATGTACGCGTGTGTCTGTTATGTGTGTACACATGAACAGATCCAATCACAAAGCAAATAATCTTAATGGTGACAAACAATGAACCTGATAAGAACAGTGGCAGCGTGACAACACGTAACTCCGTGCTAGTCGAATAGCAATGCCATTACGTACACATGGCTACAGCACATGGTGCAAGCAATAACTTACAGCTTCGGTAGTAACATCGCACGTGTCAACCTCACGAGGATGGCGGCCTCCCACTGAAAACAGTAGCATGTCAATGTTATCCTGCGGGTATGCGTAAAAACATGGTGACGTTTTTTTTCCTGGTTCGGGAATGCTAGGTGGACGGCAATGATCGGAAACGAGCAGAGATGAAGTCTAAGCAAGTGTAAACTCTCATAAATCGAAGGATGCAAATATATCGTTTGAAACATGAATCTACTGAGATACTGCAAGAATGCTATTGATGGAATGCAACTTTGCAGCCTGACAGGTCTTTACGAACTTCGCTCATATTTAGGGTTTGCAATTACTTTATGCATCGTCAGGACGAATCAATGTTAACTTGCATCATAAGCATTCTGGGTCTTTCCAAGTTACACTACAGCGAACAAAAATTTCTTACGGGGAATAATTATAACAAAACAATACATGGTTGGGCAGTATTATACATACTGAATACCTCCATTTCTGAGTCAACAAGGCAGTTGACTGGTGGCGGCGGTGCGGCCCGAGGACGACGGCTGGGGCCCGGCTGGGGCCTCTCTGGGGCATCCTGCACGACTTGCAGCGGCGGCGCGGCCCGAGGACGATGGCTGGGGCCCAGCTGGGGCCTCTCTGGGGCATCCTGCACGACTTGCGTCGGCGGCGCGGCCCGAGGACGATGGCTGGGGCCCAGCTGGGGCCTCTCTGAGGCATCCTGCACGACTTGCGTCGGCGGCGCGGCCTGAGGACGATGGCTGGGGCCCAGCTGGGGCCTCTCTGGGGCATCCTGCACGATTTGCGGCGGCGGCACCAAACGTCCAGCCGAATCAACGTCCATGCCGACGTTCGGCGGCAGCGCCGCCACGTGGGTGGAGCCCCAGATCCGTCCTAGGGCCGGCCATAATGGCCCAAGGTCGCCCAGGTTCCGACCTTGTCCCGTCCGCGTATTCCCGCACTGTATTCTATAAATCGGCATACCATGCCCGCCAGCCAATGAGAGGCCGCGATTAAGCTGGTTTCATGGTGGCCGCCAGAGGGATTTGTTATATTTCATCGTTCGTCTTTTTGCGAAACCAAAAACTGGAAAGTTGCTCGGTCCCAGTCATAGGAAGGCGGGTTAACATAACGTAAATAGCAACACAAAACTAATTATTATAGATAGAAAATAAAAGACTGTCAGCACAATTTTGCTAAAAGAAAGAAAACTGTTCGTTCAACTTCAAACTCGGTGATAAAATTACTTATGTCTTGCTCCTTATATTGCAAAGTCAATGATAAACCTATCGGTTTCTTTCTAAGCTTATTGTCACCAAAAAAACGATTGCCGATAATAACCACAAAAATTAATTTGTTTTCATATTTCCGCTGCACTTGCGGAAATGGCCATACATGCTCATTTATAAGATCGTAAGCTTGCGCAGATGTGTTCACATGTACCAAGCCTCTTATGTTTACATATATATCGGTCTCAAATTAAGCGTTCAACCGGCATCTGGCGATATGAAACATTTGCCATGTCCATTGTAATGTTTATAGACCAATTATACACTTGACATTGGACGATTTCGAACACCATTTTGCTTGTAATTATTAAAAAAGCTTTGGCTTCTTAGCTCTGAGTTCCCTGAATAGTAATTTCCATTATGTAATTTTAAATCGTAATACGTTCGATTAAAGTTAAACATTTATATACCAGCTGGGACCGACTATTTTGCATTGCAGCTCGCCGCAGGAATGCACGAGGCACGAGCAAACACACTCAGGAA
>JARBER010173363.1:0-37626 GCA_030265075.1 Balanus glandula
TGCACTTGCGGATTTCTGTGCCTAGGCCCGCCTAGGGCCCGAAGATTTTCCATGGACATGCCCATGGGCATACCCATAGGTATGGGCATGGGTATACCCATGGGTATACCTAGCCCATGGCGAACTCTGCTGTAAAGAGACGTAGCACTTAAACATGAGTGTTAACAAATATATGCATAACGGCGGATGTACTACTATGCCCTTTCGAATCAAGCGCATTTTTTTTTGCCGCGTTCACGCCACGAGCCGGCAAACAGAGTAGTAGCACCCATTATTTCAATATTTGAATATTTCAACAATGATACGAAGAAGGGGCGGGACGCTACTAAGTGTTTCCAATTTTCCGAATATTCCTCTGTCAGAAAGTAATATATTTCAGAATTCAGTACTTTGCAATCAGTCAGTATTGGAAGTTCTAGCCAGTTATGAACGCCGATTAAATCACTGTGCGCTGATCGGGCTGGTTGTCGTCGGTCGTCAGTTTAATCTTTGTTTTATTTACATTTTGCTTTAATCGAATATAGCTGGGCTCGGTTATTTGCTTAGTGTCTGTCACCGAGTCGAAACGGGGACACGGACTTCACATTTACGGTAGCCTTGTATAATGTATACGTACTTGTTGTATCATCAGTCTTAATCACTACCTCATATTGGTCAACAATAGTTCACTATTTACGGTCAACTAGTCTACATGGTTGTTCCATCATTGGTTCTATCTACACATTTGTGGTCGACTAGCATACGTATTCATTCCATCATTGGCTCTATCTACACATCATTTACGTACGACTAAAGTTACGTGCTCGTTCCATCATTTGAACCATATCTACGCATTCACGTGCGACTAGTAGGTATACGTGCTTGTTCCGTCATTGGTTTTATATATGCATTTGCGGACGTATACTAACGTGTTCGTCCAATGTCAGTTATATTTATACATTTACGCATGACTAGCATACGTGATCACTGATTGTTCCATCATTGCTCCCATATATCTGCACATTTATGGTCGACTAATGTGCAGTCACACGCAAAAGTTCTGTGCACACTCTCCCCCATTAACAGCCTGTTAATCAGTGCTGTACGCAGCGGAATTAAACGCAACTAGTTTGAGCTCATCCGTGATATATCGTGGTTCAACTCAACAATATTTGTTTAATTCCGCTGCAAGGAGCACCAACTAGACCGTAAGTTAAACTTTGGCCGAATAGGACTTTTTCGGACGACTACATACGTGCTCGTCCCATCATGAAATGTATACGCCATATGTACTACGTGTACGAATATGTATTGTGTATGTGTGCATGTATGTTTTTATTATTATTCCCACCGTAACGCCCACTCCTCTGTGGTTGATAGAAAAACCGAAATAATAATAATAATAATAATAATAATAATCATGGTTCTATCTGCAAATTTACGAACGACTCTATAGTATACGTGCTTATTCCATCATTGGTTTTATCTATGCATTGATGGACGACCAGTATAAGTGCTCGTTTTATCATTGGTTTTAACTATGCCTTTACAAACGACCAGTTTATGCGCTCGTTCCATCATTGGTTCTATCAATACATTTGCGAGGTGAACTGACTAGTATATGTCCTCGTTCCATCATTGGTTCATCTGTACATTTAACGTCCACTAGAAGACGTCTCGTTTCATCATTGGTTCAGACACAGTTCGTGTCATAGTGCCTGCGCATGTCACAGCTTCCATTTGAAGATTCCTTGAGAACTCCAGCTCTCTTATTTTCCTAAGTCAGCTGATGATTTATGATAAAAAACATTAATCGAGCCTCAACGTTTATTAACATTTACAATACAAATAAATATCGTGCAAAACGTGTCTGTACATCTGACACGACATACAGGCACGGCGCCAAGACGGAGGGCTCCTCGGGCAGTCGGAGAACACGAGCTCCACCGACCGACGAGACATCTGCCGGCAGGCATACGAACCACACGCCGCACAGACTCCAGCCACGGCGGCCGCCAGAACAGGAGCTCAAGACAGCTGAGCTACCGCTAAGCTACCAACATACATTCAAGACTGGTTTTCGAGTACAGAGGCGAGAAACGTGATATATACGGCACCAAACGTGTTTTTTGGGCGCCGGGAACGGCTAGAGTTCAGACGACAGAAAGAGAAACATCCTTCTTAGTGTGTTGTAAGTAAAAATACAGAACGTGATGCGTTTAAGTTCTCTAGAGTTCAAGTAAGTCCGGTTACTTCCAACAAGCTCAACGATATCACCATAGCCTTGATGGGATATCCTTGAGCTAAGCATCGTTGTATTATCAAGCGCGAACATTTATAACACACACATACACAGCGCAATACATGTTGATGAACTTCTTTTCAAAAGCCGTTGGGTATACACTAACGATAATGATAATTATGGGGTTGAAGTACGGCATCACTCGAGCAGGCCACTCATAGTGACGTCATGATGAAAGAACAATGTGCAGGGTCAGATAAAAGTGAGTAAAGCATAAACACCAAAGCAACCAATGGCGGAAAGGGACAAGAGCAACGGATAGAAATATTCTTAAAAACGCTGAGACGCAAAAGGGAAATACCGGAATGGTAATGCGTATTTGTTAAAGACACAGTTAAGCCGCTTTATTTTTACAAGACGAAGTTCTTACATAACATGGTTGCAATTGCAGTGGAATGATTTCTGCCGAACGGCCTAACGATTCAGCATGCCTGCTGACACCGACGCTTAGGCACAAGTTGGCACAAAAGTACAAAAACCTGCAAGCCACTAGACGAATGAGAGTCCTTCAGTTAAACAGTTTCAAACTTTGCACCGACCAAGGCAAGGCTCAAATGGCCGAGTTCCTGCCTCCCAAAGAGCTGGTGTCTAGCAGCACTGACTGAGGCGATGTAGGGCCTAGAGCGCTCCGAACAGGTGACGACCTTTCGTGCAGTACCAGCTGACGAGAATGATGCTGCCCGCCAGCGCCCCCAGAACCAGTACTACGAACGCCACCCGCCAGAGGCGCCTCGATCGTCGTCTCTCCTCCGCCCTCTCCCTCAGAGCGCTCGCACCTCGAGCATCCAGCGTGAACTCACTCACTTTGCGGTCCTGCAAGCCAGCGATCCGGACATGGGTTAGAGCAAGCGTGTTACGCATGGAGGCGGAAGCGGTTAGCGCACACATTGCGGACAGATTAGACACACGGGGAAAGCTGGGGCATTCGGTCAGGCCACGGAGAGTTAGGCGCCGAACTCCAAATAGTTGGCAGGCACCGCTAAGCAATTAGTAAAAGCAGGTTTTCCCTCACGACTGTGAAATTCCCTGATTGTGAACAGTTATTGTCAAAACAGCAAGCTAAGTTTTCACGAATAGGCAAGAGAGACATTGAAGGACGCTGGTAGGACCAGTTTAATAATTGTGTGTTAACTGATATATTTCCTTCACATGCGACTCAGTGTTTTTAACTAGCATGCAAGTCATGTTTTGGTCCGACCAGTTTCACAGAAAATGCTATGCCCCGTACACAAGAGCGGAATGAAAGGGGTTGACAGTCATAGGGCCTGTTCCCGTCGCGCCTCCAACCTCCTCAAAGCCGCTCCAACTGCAACTGCGCCCATTCTTTAACACAGAGCAGTTGAACTTGGAGCAACTTTGAGGAGTTTAGAGACCCGATGGGAGCAGGCCCATGTGCACGTATAAAAGCAATGCATGTACACAGCCAGACACATTATTTACAAGTCGAGTAGCTCCTCAAAAGTCGAGTCAAAGCTGGTCCAGATTAGTCATTAGTCGGAAATGGTCAGATAACGCCAGGCGCGTTAGTGGCACGGAAGTCAACGACGGACCCCATTCGGTAGGCAACACGCAAAATGTCAGTGCTTGACCAAAAACTACTACTGCTCAACGAGACGCTGCGATGGAATTTGACCACTACATGTTACTGGATATCCTTCAAGTAGCGCGAGTTATTGTTATTTCTCCATTTCGATGCCAACTAACTCATGGAATTGAGTTCGTTTTTAATAGGAACCTGGGAGTTTGTGTGTGGAGTTATCTTTAGATCAAGATAGCTGTTAGCAACAACATGTTTATTCTGGTGAATGATTATTATTATCGACCACTACAATCACGACAGGCATAAACATTGCAGAGATTGTATGACTGACATGACTTGTCCCATTTGCGAAAAAACTCCCATTCTTAAGACGAATACTCAAGAAAGGTAAAGCTTACAATAAGAAAACGCAAAAAAGCACGACTTAACATCAACACAAACATTAACAACGTGAGTTGTATGTACAAATGAGCAAAAGATCGAAAGGTAGCACAATGCTCTTTCCTCGTGCGTAAACCAACGCGCACTACAATCCTTGTGTCAGTTTGTTCGGCCGCAAATGTACAGATGGCCGAAACAGATTTTAGCGCTACATCAGACACAATATGAGAAAAAATCGGATAAACAATCACCAAAAGTCGGGGCAGTGACTTGTCGCAGAACTCGCCACCCATACCATCAGTCATTCGCTCCATAGACCCGAGTCTCGGTGAACAGCACGTCAGTCGTTACTCGTCAATCTCGTCCATCTCGTCAACCAGCCGACAGTCGTCTAAAAACAGTCTTCCGCTCCTGACGTTACCAGCAACGCAAGGCTCACCCACCCAGACACATGCCAACACACTCAGCGTCACACATCACACATCGTCACACATCACATATCGTCACACAGAAACACAGAGCGCCGGTGGGCTCTAGGCCCACCGGCGGGCGGGTCGGCGCGCACTCACGTGAAGCCCCGCTGGGTGCTTCACCGCCTGCAGGTGATACGGCGGCGGCTGCAGCGCCCCATAGCCGATGCTGGCCCCAGCGCCGTAGAAGCTGTTCCACAGGCGCTGCTGGTCGGAGGCGGGCGCGTCCAGTGGCGGGCCCAGCCGGCTGCTGGTCCCAGCGAACTTGACGTGCCGACCCGAGGAGGAGACACTCGCGGGGTCGGGAGAGCGGGGCGGGGCTGACGCCAGCGCCGGCTCCACCACGACGGCTGTGAGCGCGGCGGGGTCGGGCGGGTCGGCGGCGCGTACGGTGGGTGTCGGCCTCAGGCCCGGCAGCTCGCTGAGCCGCTGCAGCCAGCTCTGGCTGAGCGGCAGGCGTGGAGGCACCGGCGGCGATGGCGTGCGGCCGCCGCTCGTCCGGCCGCTGCCCGAGCCAGACCATCCCTCCTCCTCGCCGTCTTCGTTGACGAGCAGCTTGCGGCCGTTAGTGCGCAGACCTGTGCGCTCCCAGAGGCTGGTGACGAAGGCGACGGGTGTGGCAGCCAGCGCCGGGTCCGGCCGACCCGAACCGCGAGAAGCCTGTGACGCCACCGAGCCGGCGGCCGACGAGCCGGCCGACGAGCGAGCGTCGCTGCCGGCGCGACGCACCATCGACACCGACCGGCTGTTGGCGATCACCTGGCTGAACTGGGCCAGCACGTGGTCGGGCATCAGCTGGTCGCCCGCGGGTAGGGCGGAGGTCATGGGTCGCGCTCGCAGCGTAGCCGCAAGCGAGAGGTCAGGAGATGTGAGCATGAGGAGCGAGTCGGTGACGATAGAGTCGGGCGCTGTTTCCAGAGGTGGGGCAGAAGAGGGCAAGCCGTGGAGAGAGGAGGCCACGTGACGAGAGGATGCTTGTGACGGGGCCCCAACGTGAAATGAAGGGAAGGGGATAATTTTGGGCCAGTCGCGGGGCGAGGGTGGGATTTTTACATGCCGACAGTTGGACGAGATTCTCCTGACGAAGTCTGGGTTCGTTTCGAGCCTGATCTTCGGGCACACCCTCGTCACAGCTTCAGCTGCCACCGACTTCGTGTGCCGACACCTCGTCGCAACCAAAACAATATACTCCGAATTTGTTTTGATTTCCATCTTCGGACACTCGGCTGGCTGCGCGGTGATGGTCGTCACTAAGACGCCCTTGACGAACTCCGGATTCGTCACGAGCGTCGCCCGCGCGGGCGGTCTCCTCCTCACCGCCGCCTTCCGAACCGACCTCTGTCGCGCCGTCAGCATCCTCCGCTCCTCTCCTGTCTTCGGTCTGAGCCTGGCCAGGTTCACCGCCATGCCACTGACGTACTCACTGTCCACTCGGAGCACATCCAGCCCCGCCCAGGCGTGGCCTCCTCGCAGGTGCACTGCTCTGCGCGGCGGCGGCGCCGGCGGTGGGGCGGGTGGTGGCGGCGGGGTTCTCGGCGGCCGCTGGGCGGGGCCGACCGAGGTCACGCTGACCCGCTCCGTGTCAAGGTCACCGCCAGAGGCGCTGCCGTCGGCGGAGACGGGCAGGGCGTACTCTAGCGAGCCGGGCGGGTGGCGCGTCGGCGAGTACGGGCGACTGTACTCTATGCTGCTCCCGTCGCCTGGCTCGTCGTAGGAGGCCGTCGGTCCCTCTCTGTACAGCGGGTTTACTCTGTGGAGCAGAGGGGACTGGGGTCAGTCACGGTCACCACAAACACGCAGCAAACTGCACGCTGCACGCCACCGTGCAGAAGGGTGTGCAGACAATGGGGGAGGTTACGTTGGCTGCGAGACAGGACTGCGGCGTGGGGGGAGGGGTTGGCGGCGGCGGCGGCGGCGGCGGCGGTGGCGGTGGCGGTGGCGGTGGCGGTGGCGGTTGCGGCGGCGGCGGCGGCGGTGACTGCAGCGGCGACGGCTGGTAACACCAGCTGATTGCATCGCTAATTCGCTGATAATGCCAGCTGTTTCGTGGACCGTGACCATTAGACAAAGGTTTAAATACAGGGTCAAGCCGCATCGCTCCAAGGGCAGCGTCCACAGCAAAATGTTCCAAGCAATTCAGTAGCCCTGCTACCGCAACATGAAGTGAGATAAACGTTCGGAATTATTCGGTAATGGGTGTTACAGCGTGAATGGTATGCCTTGGTGTAAATTATGTAGTACATCAAGTGCATGTATCTCATCCATGTAATAATTTAAGAAAAGTATAAGTTAAAAGAAAATGCTAGAACTGGTAGGCCAGGAGAAAACCACCGGCTTACCAGCCTGGTGCGCCGTTTGTATAGGCGAGTGATTTAACCTAGCCTACTAGCCAGTCCTTACCACCTCATTTCCACTTTGCTGCAGCCCTAATGCGACAGCCCGTGCACGCACGTACCCAATGACGCACGCGCAGCTCTGTAATCCCGCTTAGTATCGCCCTCTGTCAAGGGAGTCAAGCACGTCTATCTCATGCAACGCCCCCGGAGGAGGTGCTCGACCTGGAGTCATTTCCGCGTAATTTCAGCGGTCGCGAGGGTGAGCGTGCGCGTTCATTCGGAACATGACGAGGGTGTGACTCACGTCTGACATTGGCCACACCCGCAGCGCACCGCAGTCGTGTCCGGAGTTCCGGCACCGGCTACTGTGTCCGTGGTGCGCAGTCGACCACCCGCGGCTCTGCGGGATATTCCGCGATAACTACCACCGCGCCGCGAGCGGTTAACGGGTCGAGCTAGACAGAATGGGCGTGACGCCATCCTGGAGCCAGCGAGGAATCGAGGGGCCCCGGTGGGGGCGGAGGATCGTGCAGCTTAGAGTGAGCGACTTTTATAGAAAGGCCTTCTGGTGTCAGCCAGACCTCTGACGCAGCGAACAGGAGAATATCTGGCATGGCGTGTCATGTACTCATGCGAAAGTCCGAAATCAGGATTATGCAGGCATGGTATCCATGCTACTGTAAGATATTTTAGTCATAGCTCACCAAAACGAAGGGCAGCTTCTACACGATATAAGCAGTTAGGTTTTATCGAATACCTACGTCGCCATTTTTAAGTATAAAGCGCGAGCACCTTATATGGCGGCAGAGCCAGTTGTAACGGTATTGTAAGTCACAACAGATGTGGCATATACGAATCCGCAAAAATGCTCGGAACAAGTAGCCTGCCCCCGAGACGCTGTCACCTGACAAGACAGCTTACGTGTTTCTGGTCGGATGCGTACCCACTTCTGACTTCAGGCGGCCGAGGCAGTATTGTTGGCGGCTGAGGCTGAGCTTTACTGAATGTGAGCTGCTCTGAGACGATGTTTTTTTTAAATAAATATTTTCGTGGTTTGATCTTGTACAGCACAGACAACAGATTTTCGCCCAAGCTTTTTACAGCTCAGTACCTATATAAAGCCGAAAAGTGGACGGCTGAGGCGGGCCTTTAGATGAAATTCCTCTTCGGAGAAGCCGCATTTTTAGCAGACAGATCGCACCGGCATGGCATGCATGGCTGCAAAGAATATTCAGACGAGAAAAGAACACAGAGCAAACGCAAATCATGCTGGCATTGGGGCCCTGCAGAGCGTGGCGCGCTGAATATTAATGCCGGCACTTTCTACACAGATGTCTTGGGAGATCTGTGATCCGGCGAATCAGCCGGGGGACGAGTGGCGCTGCACGGCGAGATTCAGACGTCGCACGACGTCAGACGTCGCAGAGTGTCTACACGGCTACTGGCTGAGCTGGGGCAGCTCCAAGCCGCAGAGCTACGGCTGCCGATGCCACCCACGGCGCCGCTGGAGCTGCAGCCGACAGGTGCGAGACGACCGGGCATTGTTTGACATCTGAGCCGGGCAGGAGTGACTCCAGAAGTCATTGTGTCCGCAGACAATGGCAGTGAGACGGAGCCCTAAGCTGACGGTGTGCAGCGCGGCCTGCTGAGGGAATTATGAACGCATAGCGGGCAGGTAGACAAGTGGAACTTATCAACAACAAGCGTAAGTCGCAGCCTGGTCTGGCAGTGCACATGTAGGAGAGAGGTGTTATCCATTTGCAAGTTACATGTCTACTCGGTTGTAAAACTCTACACATTCATTTACGGAATTATAAATATAAACTACTCGCACAATGTGTGATCATATTTGTAAATATTGCGTGCATCGCACACCTTTGTCTGACATCACATAAACTGGTTCGAGATGACCACCGACATAACACATGGTCTTGTCCATCGCCTCCGTACTGGCAGAGTTGTTGTTATCCTGGGATTGGCGTACTCCAAAGGACCAGCACGTGCGCCTTGCTGACAGTTTGTCCTCTTCGATGTGCGACCACCAAACACGTATGGTAAAATACTGCAGTATCCGCGATGAGTATCTCAAGGAAGGCTGGAGGCGCATGCCAGTCGCAGTCGAGGTGAGTCCGAGCCGCATGCTATTGTCCCGCTTTAAGGACGGACGTCCACCGCTTGACGCTATCACAGCTATCAAATGCGCCACCTGGGTCCATAAATAAACACACGAAACATCCTAACGTGTCATGGAACATCGCTGAGCTGCCAGCGTTGCGGCATACAAATTTGCAGTTCGCGTCAAGTTCATGGAAATTATGTCATGCTGTGTCCAAATACGAATCGAGCGGCACCGTCCCGCCGTTGGCCATTAAACCAAGTATTACAATTCAGGAAGCCCGACTTAAACATATTCAACTTCAGCGCCCGACACCGGATTGCAGTCTTAACTTATCACTGCAGTCTTAGGCAGTGGAATGACGAGATTAGGTAAGCGGTAAGGTACACGCGACGAGGCCATTCGACATTTGATCATCTGGGATTAAATTCATTACTAAAGTAGAAGAGACAACCCGTCAAGGCAAAACAAGTTCTTAAATATTTATTGCAAACGTGCTTTTTAGTCTCACCTAACAGCCTGATGGGGCAGCGCCAGCGCCAAAAGTATTCGACTGCTTACATACGTAAGCCCGCATCAACACCTTTCGATACAAGAATAGGAAGTTGAGAAAGTTGATTAAGGCATCCTTTCCGGTCACCGCCAAAGACGACATAAGTTAACTCAAAAATAAAACCCCCATTTCTCCATAAGCTTCTCAGACAAGCACGACCATTTCGTTGTAGCCGACGCGGTACTGTGAGAGCGCATGTCGTGTGAGAGCGCATGTCGTGAGAGCCTGTGAATCTCCGGCCCCTGCACGTGTGAGTCCGGCGGGTCGGACGACAGCCCCAGACGTCTCCATCGTGTCGGCTGGATCACCAGACGTGCACCTGTGTCGCCGTTACCGGGCCCCATCCATCAGCGGGACAGGTCGTCACGGGGGGGGGGGGCGGTCACAGGGCGGTTATCAGTCACGCCGCTCGGCCGGTCGACCCAACAATGTCGTCAATGTACGACATCCCTCCGCGCCAATGTCGTAAACGGAACGTATCAAGAGCATGACTTTCTAGATAGGTGCATCTAGAGTCAAGCGTTAGTTGGCGAGAATACCACGGAATGATTCAAATGCATGAACAGCGAAAATGCATTTGATTAATGCATGTTGCATGGAGTACTGCTGAAATAGTTTTAAACATTTCGGTCGTATGCAAACAGCTGGCGGCTCGAAAACAGCGCAAGTAAGTCTCTGGGGCTGAGTCCTAGAGCGTCTGACAGATTTTCCTGAATCAAGCCACCACTTTATATCTCCAGATTAACTCTAGTTGCTGAGATTTTCCAACATCGCACGGGTCGAGCTGGCTCTTCCCCGTTTTTCTATATGCCCCAGACAGCTTTTAATACTAGTACTACCCTTCAATTTGAGTACGAGCAATTAACCGTTGGCGGACTTTCCTTGTAATTTCCATTATAACCAGGAAATGTGTTATTTCAGCAGGTTTAAGTCTTTAAGGGTGTAGCCACCTCCAGGCCGCCAATGATGTAACCAGGCTAAACAGTCGTGTTTCTAACCAAAACGGTTCAGGAAGAGCGAGCATTTTGGCGCCGTCCGTCGACTCGTCACGCATACCGTGCCGCCGCCTCCAGTGCATGTCAAGAGAGCCAATCCACCGCACAAAAACGGATCGAAAGAGCAACCACTCTGCGAGATTAGGTAAATTCGGCAAAAATCAGATCCGTTTTGAGCTCCATGGGTGTTGTCTGGCACACAAACCTCCTTATGTAAGTTCCGCGGTTTGACGTTTCGCCTCCAGCCCCACCGCCCCAGTTTGGCTCTCACCTGGAAGCGTTTTGGGGTGAACCCAGATATTTATCACAGTAACACACCGACACCATAACATACCTAAACAACCCGGGTTCTCACCGTTGACACTACTCACAAACCAGAGCCTGCTTTTCTCACCAAACGCCACAATAACCGCTCCCATCCTCCCCCACTACGGACAGAGTTGGTCGCTCACCCCATCCTCACGCCCCGCGGACAGAGATATCACCCCATCCTCACCCCCCTCGGACAGAGTCGGCCGCTCACCTTGTGACGCTGTAGACGGGCTGAGGGAGTCGACGGTGGTGCCCCCTGCCGGCGATGGTCGCCAGCGGGTCGTCAGTGAGGAGCAGCGGCTCGGCGCCGCCCGCGCGACGATCTCCGTGCAGCCAGCGGAGCATGGCGGCGGTCCTAGCGGCCGGGGCCGGGGCGGGGCCGGCTCGGGCGGGTCCAGTAGGGCGGGCGCACCGGGCGGTAAATCTCAGCCATCCTGTACGAGCGGCACTGGAAGCAAAGGAGAGCGGACGTTAGCGCGGTCATTCGACGTTCAGTTAGCGCAAGAAAAACAAAACAACGGCGTACCGTGCACGAACGATCGAAAAAGCACCCATGGATCGGTTGTACAATGTTGTATAGACTGGTTATAAAGAAACCAAGCTCGCAAGCTGTGATGGGTGCGTGGCACAACCTCAAAGTTGTTTTCCTGGATCCGGTCCAGAAATGTCAGCTGAGGCTCTGTCGGAAGCGAGTGCGCAGTAAACTGGCTTCAAACAGCCTCCTGCTGCTTTAATTTGACAGATTTGTATCGACGATGGTAAAAATTGGCCTCGCGGCGGCCTCCTTCGTCGTCAAAGGAGCCTCCAGCGGGTATGGGTGCCGATACAAAACAATGTCACCCCGCTTCCGCGCGTTATCAGATTCGGCACGCCAGCCTGTCTCACGCCGAACATTCCCGTGTTGTCCGTGCGGGCTGCGGGACATGAATCTATCCTCTGCAGCTGTCTGTTCGCCGACGGTACCGCAAGCTTTCTGGAAGCTCTCTGCAGCTCCCTGCAAGCTCCCTGCAAGCTCCCTGCAGCTCCTGCCACCTGGGTCGCCTCGGTCGCCGGCGGGGCGGGTGCGGTGGTCGCGGCGGTGGGCTCAGAAAAGTGCACCACGATGAATGCCAGGGAGCGTCGGGTGACACGGGGACCTCGTGTGAGCGGCGGCCTCCGTGCCTGTGGCCCACCGCAGCCGTGTTGACACGGCACGGCGACACGGAAAAACGCCGCCGACACGGCCGCGACACAGGAAGCCACCGCGCCACCACCAAGGCTACGAGCCGGCGCAGCTGTTTTTACGTTCGGCCGAGGGTGTTCTGCCTGCTTCCAGAGGGATAATCCGAGGTGGCGGGTGAGATCATGTCCTCAGCAATGCCACGGGATGATGGAAAAACGCAAACAATGCGGGACTAATCACGGCTGCGGTGTTGAAAAATCAATTCAACAGCGACCATTCCTCGATGACACGATCCAACGGGGATAATTACATATTTTCGTATTTGATTTCGGGCAGGAACATGGAGGAAACCTGCTCTGGGCACACAGAACCGACGTTGGTGGTTTCGAAAGGTCGTCTGGAACATCTGCGCATCCGGTTGAAGGCTGCCTCCGCACCATTCATGCAATTCATCGCAACAGAGTTCTCCGAAAGCGTCGCCAGCAATAGCGTGGGTTCCTAAGTAGTTCCACGTGAACATGGTTGAAAGAAGCCGGGTCAACGGAGGACATAACACTGCATTCACACTGCACGAGACACGTGCAGCACGCCAATGCAGCCAGTGCTGATCTTAGTAATTGCGCGCAAAGAAAGCCACACATCATCGCGTTGCGACCACGTCTTTCCACCGAAACCGGGGAGTGGATGTGGCGGCTGAGTGAGGGAGAGGGGCGGGAGGGAGAGGGGAGAGAGGGAGAGGGGAGGGAGGGAGAGGGGGTGACAGGGGAGGTTTCGGGGCGTCCCGCTGCCTGACCTCGCCTCCAGGGTCAATCACGACAGATCAGCTTGGTCACCCCTGCGCTCCGACACGCCGGGCCGGGCTGACCTCGGTGGCCACCGGACTGTGATGCCGCCACCACGCCGGGCGTCACTCCAGTCTCAGCGCCACAAATGTCGACAAACACGGCGCTCCTCATCCCAGGTGTATAAAAAAGACCGGCTCGCCCGAGGCAGACGGCGACGCGGTTCGTCGAATAGACCGATTTCGGCGACCTCAGGGATGCGCTGCCAGTCGGGACATTGTATTTTCGGCAGACAAGGTCGCCGGTAAGCGGCTTTGCTGTGGCCCTGGCCGCCAGCCGCCGCGCTGCTGTCTCGTCTCTCGATTGATAGGGCTGGCATGTCGGATGACAGCTGCTAAGAGCTGCCGCTAGCCGCTCCCGGTATTGATTTGCATAGTTTAGCGGCAGACAAACATTGGGGCCGCAAGTCTGGGCTTGAGGCAGTTCGACGAACCTATGTAGCGCCATTGGACCGGTAAGACTAAATAAACAGAGGGTCTAAGTGATTCGCCTCTGGGGCTGGGTGCCCTTTCATCCAGCGATGTAACTTTTTTAATGCAATCACCTCATGTCCCTGACGGTTGTAGGTTTAGCAAGAAGCATGGCTATGAGCCACCTCAAGCGAGTTATTGTCCAATTCAGTGTGGTTTATCTCTACTTTCAGAGGCAAAGGGATGGCAGAGCAGTCATATTACCTTCGCGAAATGAAACAATGGCGTTTCAGTTGAACCTCGTCGAATCACTGAAGTTGCGGCTGACGGCTAATGTCATTCAGGCGCTGCGCTGCAGGGATATTACATTCGCTATTGGATTCTGTTAGTCGCTCCCTGGCACGATTCTGCACATTCAACTCGGTCGTCGCCGCCTACCGGGCCGCATCTAATTTAGTTTAACGCCCGCTTCCCACGGGCGGGCGCGGCAGCTCCTGAGGCGCATGCCACTGTCATGGGCAAACAGACCAGCGCGCTGCTATTTCCGCAGTTTCTCGGTAACGGCACTCGGCGGACGATTGCCGGCTCGAGGGTGTGTACACAGCTTCGAAAAGTCTGTACACCCCAGGCCGCGGCTGCCATTTTTAGCACTTCGCCGAGAAGCGGTCACTCGCTGCAGGCTGTGCCACCGTGAAGCATGTACTATATATTCATTGGAGCGGGGCTCCGGGTGGCAACGTCGCTGATGGTTTAGTGAGAGATCTGTGCAGTTCACCAGCGATGGCTCGGTCACAGAGTTATTTGCAGCAACAATAAATAGACCGCCGATAGCTGGCAGACAAAGCCGCTGGACCAGGCGCGTCCGCGACCATCCGTCACACCCACTGACGTCCGACCACAGCCATCGCACGTCTCACTGTCGCAAACACCGACTCTGAATTCATCGAACGAGGTCACGGACGGTGAACGGGGTACACCGCCGACAGTGTCCACTGCCCTTGTCACGTGCCCCTCAACGTGCCAGCCGGCTTTCGCGGCCGGCAAAACAAGCCTATGAACGACAGCCGGCGTCAATTTCGAGTCACGCGCGCCGGTGACTGTCACCATTAGCGGGGACGCCGCGACAAAGCGGCTTCGTCGAAGCTCCGAGAAGCGATGAGCTCAGCAGGGAGCCAAGCTGGAAAGTCCTTCGGGCGCCGCCCGGCCCGCGCCGCCCCCCGACGGACCGGCGTCGGTCAGGCGGTGTGGGGGGGGGGGTGGAGGGGGGGGGGCAATGACTGGTGACCACTCCTCCTGCTGGGGTGGACTGTTCTGGTTACAGGCTCGTGACAATGAATGAAGGGCGGCAACACTGCCAAAAACGGAAAAAGTGTCATTTTATGATACATGGACGTGGAAGTATCAAGCCTTCATTGATCTGTTTTCACGAAGCTAGCTGTACCTTTGTTTTTATTTTGAGGGTCCAGCTGCAAAAAATGCAAACGATTACCAAGTCACGATTCCGTGTCTTTAAAACGCCAATTCAGCGAAGGAGCCCATCAGCTGCCAGTTGTTGACATTTAATGGCGATCCGTTACTCGCACGATCCGGACCTGCTGGCCACCGGACCAGCGCGCGTCATGTCTGCCACAGACGCGCCATGACCGCCGCAAACGCGCCGCCCGACTTTCCCGATTTGGCAGCGCTTGGCATGTGCCAGATTTCAATCAAAGCCCACAACATGGCCGAAGCGAGCCGCGACCCACGCGAGGTAGCAGGTAACAAACACGGTCGCTCGCGCCGCCTGACGTCCGATTTTTGCAGGTGAAAAGGGGTGTGTGACATTTCCGGAAAAAATAAACGGACCGGTTCCATTCTGGACATCCGGCATTAATGTATTGCGACCATCATAAGGTAGCACGCACAAACATTGCAAGGACGTTATTATCTAAAGAGGACATCTGGATGCACGTAAACGTTTATAATATCGACGGACCAACGTAAACAAAAGCTGAATGTAGAGCTTACAGTGTTATTCGTTTCCAATGAAACTTCAACCATCACATGAACTAAAATATAACTAAAGAAAATACAGCCAATTTAGCAATATATGGCGCATATCACACTTGTAATACTGCTGGCCATCAGCTCCAAACGCACGACTAAGCAATGGATCTCCGCCCAACGCTGTCGGAAGCCGAGGAGGAAGGTGTGATTTTATCGATCAGTACCCTGAAAATCTATGATATCACGGCTGGCAAGCTCCCTACTCTGCCCAACACGGCTCGACTAGCGTGCGGCAATTCGAACACCACCCCGGTAAGTCTCAGACCGTGAGAAGCTGGCCAGGATCTGGCGCAGCCACGCGCCACGAGCCGCCGCGGTTAGCGGTCAGACAACACGTGGCCAGTGGAAGGCGGCGCGTGGCGGGCATGTGTCACATGGCAGGCAGCGCGTGCGACACGGGTCACGGGTCAGATAGCTCGCGCTCGAGTATCTCACGCCGCAAACTGGCCCCTTCAGAAACACTGGTCCCGTGTCATGCGGTTTGAAGGGCCACGAGGGGCCGAACGCGGGTGGACCCGCTGCGCGTGAGGTCAGGCCGCAGGGGCGAGGTCAGGGGGTCGCGATTGGGGCGCAGTGGCACGGCCGACCCGCTTTCCGCCCGAGTTCCGCTGGGCCGGGGGACCTTCACGGCACGTGCGCTGGTAGCCTTGTAACCAGCGGAGCGGCAGCCACCGCAGGTGACGCTAATGATACTAATACCGCGGGGTGTCTGCAGCTGCCATACAGTCATCGTCGGATGATATCAGCCGTGAAGGGGCCGAAGGGGATCGGGGGGGGGGGGCTGAAAAAGTACGGCGCGGTGCGGCGAGGTACGGCGGATGGTACTGTTAGCACGCCCTGCCAGAAGCGTGTCTGAGAGACAAAAAGACGCTTAGCCTGGACTGGGTAGGAGCTGGTCAGCAGCAGGCACTCGAATCCGGGGTAGGCTTTCTTCAGGACGGACGAGTCGAATAATTATTATAACCAGGAAAAACGCCCAGCTTAGAGATTGAAGTATCAGCTAAATGCAAAAAAAACGATCCAGTGACTAAGGCCATATTGCGGAACAGTGACTTTACAGGTCCGCGAAACGTGTGCAAAGCGCAATAAATCACGCCACATGCCGCTTATGCATCATTTTCATCAACAATAGTCGGCCTAATATGACACTTTTCTATGAGCCAGCGCAATGATGTCGCTATTTTGCAGTTTAACTCATAATGGGCGCAAATGTGCAGCAGGCGTGACGGCACATAAAGCGACCAGTGCAGCGCGGCTAAACTGTCGGTACCAATGTCAAGCAACCGTCACAGTCGCGCATACTGTAACAGCTGTGCCACAGCGCGCTAAATGCCTCTCTTAGTTCAGCCTCGTCCTCGGAGAGAAGCGCTCTGGCCGGTCTCAGACGCGTGTTGGCGCCGATTTAACGGGCGAGGCCATCTTTGGGTGACTTGTTTGGTGTGCCAAAAAACTGAGGCAGAAGAAGGGCATATTAATTATTCATGAGCCAATCTAAGCCCACTGGTTCTACGAAGCTAACGGGAATAAACGGCAACAAAAAAGTTAATATGTTTTCAACGGTCTGCTTGAAACAGTTCCGTGAATTAGGGAGAGCCAGGGGAAAATAGGTTCAAATACATGTGATTCTATAGTGGAACTAAAAACTTGGCTCACACGATGTATCGTGTGGACCGACGAGGTAATCCACTTTAGAGCTTTTATCTCATACAGCACTTGATGAGCCACAGAGCTCATTAGTGCAGCTCTCATCTCCCGTCAGTGCTACCGAGAACCACTTCAGAACACAAACACCACAAGGCTTGAGCCACTACGTCACTGAGGTGTTATCATATAGCCGGTTTAGTCCAATGCGCAGTTGGTGGCGCTGAAAGTTCGCCGGGTACTTCTTCATTTCCGCACACATCGGTAAACAAGCGGACGCGGCATTTCGCCCTGGAAGCGCCTTTAAGTCACGTCGGTCTGTGCGAAGACGAGTTAGAGCGGGAAGAACTCACGAAGAACGGGCGAGGCCATCTCACGAATTGTTTTGGCGACTGCATTGTCACAGAAGACTAACCTCGGTAACTGCAACTATTCACAGCAATGGAGCACTTGGCATTTGTTTTGATCGCTCAAACTTCAAATATGGTCATATTTTGCGACAGCGACCAAGGATTGCTTAACGTCCAGCTTGGTTCACTGACTGGTGTGTAAAATATCGTCAAAGACTGCCTAATTAATGCACAAATGACCGGCAAAGCTCTAGCTCAGCGCACCAAATCCCGTTATCAGACAGCTTGCTACGACGCATAGCTCGCCATTTCAGCAAAAATTAAGCACAATCGTAGCAAAGAGTATCAGTAAAGACCTCGACCAACTTTGAGGCCGGTACGAATAATGAATGTTGCGTAAGAAGACAGCGCTGGTCACAAGTACGCGGGTACAAGTCTTGGAGCGGACATGTCGCTATACAGCCTAGTCATGTGCCTGACAGATTAATTGGGACGTCACACATATTTCATTACACATCATGCAAAATTTGTGCCATGTTGAAATACCACGACGACATATTTGACTGAGTTACTATGATATCATGGTTATTGCTCAACCTAGGTAAGTTTTCTTCGAATGCAATCGGTTATCATCCCGAGACTGATTAATTTTACTGGCAGACAGCTGGGCGTCTCAGCTCTAGGGAGGGGACGGATTCCTAATGGCTTTGTTGCCACCGCATCGCGGCTTAGAAAGGAAATGGCGAGGTGATTGACCTGACCCAGAGGCGCATTGCGACCGCAGCAAAAAGCCGCCCGTTCCCTCCTCGCCTCGGGCTGGAGTTGGGGTGGCCGGTGGGAGGCCGATCTGCAGCCGTCCCACCGACCACCCCACTCCATCGGCAGCGCGAGCACCCCTGCCCCGCATTGCAGAACCGGATTAGCTCATCAGAATATAGGACTCTCCGCAACCGCAAGGACAAATCGTGTCGGCCTCCGTCTTACCGTCGGCACGTCACCGGACTCCGAATCAGGCGGCGTCCCGGACTCCGAATCTCCGCCGGCGGCGGGGTTCAGGGCCGGGGTGCCGTTAGAGGAGGGGCGGCCGACGTCCCTCCTCACCCCACGGGGGCCCACTGCACCGGCCAGCCCGCTCGTTAGAGGCAGGCGCCGTCGTCGTCGCCACTAGCCGCCGCGGTGACCGCCAGCGGGGCACGCGCGTCGTGGTTAGGCTCAGACGAGTCGCCAGCTGGAAATCCCGGAGCCAGGCTTTGCGGTCGGTTTTTTGGTCGGAGGCACGTCACTGACGGCCAATCGACTGAACTCGGAAACCAGTAGCCGTTTGAAATGAATGAGCGCGTGAGAATGGCGAGAGCGTTTCCCGCAATGGCTTGATAGTGGGTGTCACGGTTGGTAGCCGTTACTAGATATGGTTGTTTTGGTAAGCTGGTGATATCAGATCCCGTATGTGGCTGCGACTGACTGTGACAACAATGGAGAGTACGACGAAAATTGAGTGTTAACAATAATTATAGCATAAACACGAAATGAGCCGTAAATCGCATCGTTCATTTTTCAGGGCCACACTTCATGATAGAATTAATGATCAAAGTGGTATGATGTGCTATTAACCTTAATAGTTCCGAAAATCGTCATTAGTCACCCGTAGTTCACGCTCAAGGTAGCTCATCAAGGTAAATGGGAAAAAGAAATAAGGAAATATACATCCCAGGAACTACGACCGAGTTCCAAACCACTTGTTATTGCACTCTTTATCGGTCGATGCTTTGTCCTTCCTCCCTAGACAAATACGTCCGATTTCGACTGACGCGGTCACGTACCGCATCATTGGCGTCCTTGACCTTCACTTGACCTCTGCCAGGCCGGTGCGCGTGCCGCAGCGGGCGTCGGTCACTGCCCACTGCCCAGTCTCTCCCATGCCACCCGCCGTCGAGTGCCGAGTGCTGACCTTCCCTGGCAGCAGAGGTGACTCGAGTGCACCACAGCCCACCCCGACCGGCGAGCCCGCCAGGCGCGCCGTCTGGACGCCATGAGATGCCCAGAGCACTGCAGTCCTCTCAGAACACCGCGCGACATAATTACCCCACAATTAGCGGCGCCGGCGCCGGCCGACCGCGGGGCGCCTCCGGTAGCCGCCTCTGCGGAATTCAATTCCAGCCGGACACGCCCCTCTGAGGTGCGAAGGCTGGTGAGGCGCTTCGCAGAATCTCGGCAGCGCAGAAGTGGATGGAGATGAAGTGGGGCTGCCAGGTCATTTCACTTGAGGCGATACCGCCAGGGAGCCGTTCCGCAATTATCGCAGCATGCCGGCTGGGTTGCCTGCCCGTGCTGATGCTGCAGGGTTGCATGAGCGTCGGCCGCTGCGTGCGTGAGGTGCTTCAGAGGCCTGGAGAGCGGAACCAAGGCCGCGGCAGGAGACGTGCCGGCAGTGATGGCAGCCGCGGCCGCAGACTAGCTAGGGGCGCCGCCGAGGCACGAACCCCACCAGCGACCACCGACCAGATAATCGGCCGAGGAGGCTGCAGGATCACCGCCGGAGCGAGGATCCCCGACCATGAGCGAGAATCCCCGCACCATGTGTCGACACTGCGGTGGAAATGTCCCCGGCTTTCCCGTAGCTGGGGTTCTACCCGCCGGAGGAGCGGTAGCCGCCGGCGCGGTGGTGCAGTTCGCTCTCAGTCTTCATCGCCGTCATCTGACTCGTAAGAGCATAGTTGTGGTTTATAAAAAATATGGCACACGACACGCCCGAGAATCAGTAGCTCTTCAGGTAAGTAGACGTTGCGTGTTGCATAAACATGAAAGAGTTTTCCAGGTAGTCAATGTGGTACCTCGTCGCGGTTTATCTCCGCACTGTGGAAGACAGAAGAAATCACGCTGACCAACGGGCGGATGCAGCGTCATTTGCATTATGCAAGTGAAAACATTCCCTTGTCGCTGCGGTTCGTCTCTGTTGCTGCGAGACAGACTAAGTGCCGACGTCCTACTGATGGAGCCGCGCGACCGACGTTTCACATCCTGGAGAGAGATCCCAACGTAGCGCCTTTAGTGTGCCGCCGACGCGGATAGCACCCACCGCAGACATTAAACAGGGCTTGCCCATGTCCAGTGTCCACCTGCCGAATCTCAGTCGATCAGCTACGATAAACACATAATGCAGATGACGATCGCTGCGTCGCACGCCACTCGTCACACGTCAGCTTTCGGCGGTCTTCGGCCATCCTCCGGGGTATGAGCGACAGTTTTGACGTCGGTTTTCACGTAGAGATAGGGGCATTTGTGGAACGGTCGGTTCGGCCGTTGAGGGTCGGGGAGGGGGTCTTGGCTCAGGATGACCAGATAGGGAGCGATGCTGCAGACGGGACTCAGCACCGCAGCTTGTCAGACGTGTACGCGGTCCGTTAGAAGTTGGACGACAGCCAGGCGGGGGATAAAACCGCTACCCAGGCGGTGGATACATCATACGGTGCGGAGAAAGAACAGTGACGAATCAGGGAGAACCGCTGCCCCGGCCGGAGGGCGTTGTCTTAGAGGGAGTGGAGGGAGTACCGGTGGAGATCGAGCTGGGTTTGCTGACGCAAACATAGCGGCAGATTTAGCTTGAACTTGAGGTACCACCGCCAAGAAGGGTTGGCTACGGATGTGATATCACCATATGTGTAGGCTGCAAGTAAGCAGTGAAGTAGCCAGACGGTCGCCTTATTTGCAGGGTTTGCGGAATGGGCTGTGGCAAAGGAGGCCGACGCCGCGGCTCATCCTGGCTATCAGCTGATGGTGAATCATAAGACCAATAAATAGGATGATAGCAATGCAAACTCTGATGTTGAGTGAGCTACTGCTAACGAGTCCTCACTGACAGTTGGTCCATTATTGTGCCGTTTCTGGCTGAACCCATCGAGCTTTATCATGCATAAACCTAACTTACGGCTCGGTCAACGTCGAGATCACCACTAGTTATGAACAAGGTGATTTGTCTGCTGCCGACAATGTTTCCTTAGTTAAGGCCAAACATGTTTTATTGACATGTCTTGTCATACAGATCTATTAATGACATGCAAACTCAGACCGAATATAAAGCTTGACTTTGAAGCGGCGAAAAGAAAACCCATCAAAATCAGTTGGGACGTTCGACAGCTTGAACATCTGCGCACGACTGACGGAACAGAGGTCAACACAGCCCACGGTAGCCGGAAGGCAGCAGCGCAGTTCCGGAGTTGCCAAAGTCGTCTTTTGAAGCTGATATGTCACCATTCAGAAGCGACGCGTATCGCTATCGCCGCGAAAACACGATCTGACGCTTGTTCCCGAAAAGGAGCTTAGGCGGTCACTGGCGACATATTTCGACTCACGAACATCCGAATCGTCACGCGGCGGAAGCGAGCGTCATGTCACGCTCGTGACGTTCGCGAAGTTGGTCCGACTGCGGTCGGATAGAGATCATCTCGTTTGCCGTCGTCACGGAGAGGCGAGACCCGGGATCCTGCCGCCACGAAGCGGCTCAATTATCCCGCCGCGCTAACACAAACAACACGGAATATCAGGGTTAGTTAGACGACGACAGGTGGGTCCCTACAGACGGCGGCTGGTTTGAGGTTTCGGTTCCCACGCTGAGAGGCCTGCGATCACACCAGCGCCGCCGTCGTCATCACCGCCCACGGCAGAGACGAGATATGTGAAACCGAGACGGCAAAGATGACGTCGTCGACTGATACCCCGTGTAAACACTCCCACACCATACTCATGTAAAAAATACAAGACGAGATCTCCAGATAAAGACTTAAGAGGCACCGAAGAGGTTCATCAACAGCGTAGGCGGGACCGCGTCCTTCTGCGAACTACGCCGCGCCGGCTCAAAAATGGCATCGATTGAAAACGTGGCATTCTCCGGCGCGGAGGGTTCGTTCACCTCTTTCCGGCGAGGATTCGCGTGCTTATCGCCCCACAGCTGGCGGAGGAGGCCCGATTTAGGTCATCCTTCCACCCCGGTCCCTCGGTGCTATCTCTGTTCAGCACACGCTCATGATTTTGTGTCAGGTAAACGAGGATGCTAGCAATGATGCCGACGAGTTAAATAGTGTTGATGTTTTCAGGACAGTAGGGCAGCTGGCGGAAACTAGTATTAATCTGCACTCAACCTCGGTACTTGACGACACGAACTGTGCCGGAGAAATTTACAGATCAAATGAGATGAGACAATTGTTTATATCTTGAACGCGTCGTGATATACAAATGAAGTGTCATCTGTGACTTGCAGATCGCAGGCGGATATCTGAATGTAAGCAAATGGTTACCGTCCCACCAGGCAGTTATGATCTGTTTGCTAACATCAGGGGATCAAATTTGGTGAAGATCTCAATGGCTTGCAGACTCGCCTATGGCCTGTAGGACGGTATGTGTCTAGAAAGTAAACATTTTAATCCGCCGCCAAATGAGCGTTGTGGAACGGCGACATATGCATACACCCGTAATTGCAATACCATGTCACTTTTAGGGGCAAGAATGCGTATTTGATTTTTTAACCTCGGACCATCTCATGTCATGTCACCAGGCCAGATCACGTGACCCCACCTCTCAAAAAGTTTACAATCGTGCCAAAGTCAGAGTTTTCCCCGATCAGTTTCAAACCTACAGGGTGTCGTAGGGGCACAACTACCTACGATTCGTATATTTTGGAGTTTTTCTATCGGTGACCAAAGTTCAGGTGAATTTCGTGACCTCCCCATTATAAGTTAATAACAAAATAATGAAATGCTTCTTATTACTAGAATGTGCACGATATCAGTCCAATTACTTCGGGATCATGTTATCATGGGATATTATTGATGATCCAAGTACATGTTTTGTTCTTTGACCTTTATGGGGTCATCCGAGGTTATCCGAGTTCGCCAACAAGAGAGCGGATACATCTGAAAAGCAATGCTTACGCTTTGCGCTCGCATCGCTTGGTTATTCAACTTGGCAAGATCCGGCATTCAGCCGTGTTAAGGTACACTGAGCAGTAGCGAAACTTTGAGCCTTGCCAACAGGATGTTGGAGTAATCCTCGATTTCTACAAATCCCCAGCAGCATATACGCTGCAGCTCTCAGCTGGAACTGCGCTTCGTGCCGCCAAAGCATACCCGCAGCTCTCCGCTCTCCTACTTTTTACCTTTGGCGAGTTTATTCCCTCGTAGGTTTGCCGCAACTTCTCTGGAACAGCCTAAATAACAGAAACCAGGCTGCTTTCGAATGACAGCGATTTGCATGAACGGGTTGCCGCCATGACACGACCACCCATCTCGTCGGTAACGAAGCTGGGCGCGGCAATCCTCGGGCTTTGTTCTCCGAGGATGGGCACAACCGTTCGCGGAATGCCTCGGTCCTCGTTCTCCGACCATAATTACAGAGGTCGTCATCAAGCGGTGCTAAACCGATTCGTCTTGGCCGTGACGGCAGTCTTTTTAGGGGCCCGACCGACGGACGGCGAGTCGTCATCTCGGGGCCGCACGATATACGAGCGTGGACGCGACGCGACCGGCGCGGCGGCCAGCGCTCTTTGTTCTCCTTGTTCGAAACGGTTGATTGCTGTCGCTCTTCATGTCGCGGCCCTGTCGCCATGTCTCTCTCCCTGTCCCAGGACCCTCCCCTGTCGCGATTCTTGTTCCAGGCCATATACGGATCAAGTCGGCATACCAAAGGGTCATGACGCCCAACACGGCCTGAAAGCTGACGTGGAGAGATTTATACGACCGAGGTGTTGTTTATATTTATACCGTTTCCAGGTCCCGTTCTGAATTCGAGAAAAATCAATTAGGAAGTCACGTTGTTCACCCGTTCTAACAGCGCTGAACAACACTTCCAAGCCGCGTTCGGCGGGCGACACCAAGCGGCGGGCGTTAGATCTTACCGGCGAGGCTGAAGCGACACATGTTGGCGAGTTTGATCCCAGTGTTCACTCCTTTCGGCTCTATCTCTCGTGTCTCTCGTGTCTGCTCTGAATCACAGTCGACCACAGTCAGCACAGCACTGTCGGACTGTTACACCGACTCGCAGCTCCGCACCGCGGCGCCGTTCGCCACAATGACGTCATTCCAGGGTCAGCAGCGAGGCGTGACCTGGCGGCCCTGCGAGCCCACGGGGAGGGGGGGGGGGCGAGCAGGAAGCCAGAGGGACGCCTGGTGCGCTGGAGCGGCAAGATCGTCCGCAGCCATCCTCGGGTGTAGGCACCGGAGACGGTAGCTGCACACGTTGACCTTTCCCAGAAGGCTACATCGCAGTGCAAGGGACCTCGATAACCCTCAGATCCCAGGGTCTTTTCAGTGGATTTGAGCGAGGAGTACACTTTAAGTTCACCTTCAACCATGGTAGCACTTGATGAGAGTCACGAGGAAAGCTCTCTATCGGTAAGACATTATGTATTTCACGCCCAAGTAAAGAGCTGTTTCCTGCAGTTTGCACCCGGGGAGAATCCGAGATCTCAGATCGGAGAGTTTTGCAACCGCAAAGATTTGTTGGAGAAAACGTGCGATGATGTCAGATGTTAACTCGCGCAGCCGACATATAATGAAGCAGTCGGAGCATTTCACACTGCTGGAGCTAAAAAACGTGCACCGTACCAACGGCGATTGCTCAAATGGCGGCCACATGTGCACAGCTGAATTAGCTGGCTCTGCAGTATTGCGCAGCGCTTGTGAAGGCATCCGTAGGGGATGACTAATTGACACCCATTGCAGGCTAAGCCCCTTATTAACGGCGTGTCGACGAGCCAATCTTTTCTAATGCTAAGCCCGTTACTTCTTGGAAAGACGGCGGCTCCGACCTTACATGTTTACCAACATATACTGACAGTCCGCATCAATCCCCATCATAATGAAAGTCGGCTGATTCCAGCAATGCAAATAATGAAAATATATGTATATTTTCACATGAACTGTCGCCAAACATCTTTTTGCAAAGCGTTTGGTATGCTACTGTGCATTTAAACTGCATCGGATCGGGGATTATGATCAAAGCCATGTCGTACGTCACTGAAGTTTAAGCCTTGACCAATTAATGATTTCGACGAAAAAATAATATGGTCCATTGTTCTTGGCGTATGGAACACAATGCTTTTAAAAGAAAATGGCGCTGGTATGCATGGCCTTGCACTTAGGCTAAGCCTCAGCACCACAATCATTTCAAACAAAACTCAACACATTTTACGTGCCCGGCGAAGAAACGTCGACGCAGTGGCATTGGTCCTGAAACCCATCTACGCCTGTCGTCTGGTACCACAAATCTGGTGCCACAGCTCTTGATCCCCTTTCAGCTTCGGCAGCTGATCCCTCTCAGCTTCGGCGGCTGATCCCTGAACACGACCAGCGCCAGTCGGTGTCGCCCTCCTCCCGTCAGCCAGCGTCGCCTTTCCGGCGGACCACACGGCCCTGTACGGCGGCCGCCCACACAGACACGTGTCTGCCCCCGCCCCTCGTGCGGTGAGGCTGCCGCTGGTCCACCGCAGGACCGCTGTTCGTCCGTCTGTGTGTCGGTGTGTTTGTGTGTCGGTCTGTCTGCGGGGGCGTCGGTCGTGACGGTCGCCGGGGCCGGCCCCTGTTCGGCTCCCCAACATGGCGCCGGCCACAGATCGGCGCGCCCCGGCCATTCATGCTGCCAGACAGACTCCGCGGCAAAAGTGGACAGACTGACGCCGAATTGGGCCGGTCGCGACATGTTTGTCGTGATCGGCACGTGCCGGGGCGCGCGTGCAGACGGTTGATGTTTAGACGACAGGCAGAGGCGCCGCCCGGTTAACGGTAGCCGAGTTCGACAAGCTACAGGGCCGTGGATCAGTTTAGTCATCAGTCAAATTAGTCTGGTTTTCAAGATAATGCGACATTTGAATCGGACACATCATGCTCGGCTTGGCAGGTGTTGTTCTTTCATTGGTGAGGTGGCCACCTGTTTTGAGCGTCATTGTGGTCCCCGCACTTCAATAGTTTTGTACTGTCCCCTTGGATTCAAGGCCATTAGGCTCATGACACTGCGCTATCAAAATCGTGCTACGTCATTGATACGCCTAAATGATTTTAATGAATCATATTTCACTTCCTCGCTCCCCGCTGTTTGCCTCGAGCTAACGGGGAAGGTCAGATGTAGTACGGTATTTCTGGTTTGGAAAAGGCGAAGGAAAAGGTCTGAAGGACGGAGCTTATCCTGTGTCATAGGAAATGTGCTAGCATGATTTCATACTAATTCTTGTCACTACAATTTCTTTATTGAAGCATACTTTTAAAGCAAGAGCCATTTAAACTTCCATGAGCTGTGCTTGCTGTATGCCTCCTTTCCAGTATTATTGTCATTCAATAGAGCAATTACCGTGAAAGAATTGCTGAACAAACTATCCTCAGCTTCTCAATAAACCCATTAAACTACCTCGACTGTTTTGCACCATGAATGATTTCGCACAGAGACGTTACATATAAACTTGTTGTACTGCTTGTTGCAGCACTGCAGTACTGCTCGTCTGCTGCTTGTTGCAGTACTGCTGAAGGTAGCAATTTTCAGAAGCATACATCTGCATATTCTGCAATGAGGCCTCATAAGCTTTAAGAATGTGATCTTTTTACAATCGATCACTGCACGCATTTAATTTATTCCGAAAAGGGTCTATATGCACTATGCAGTCAATACCGGTAGCATCATCCTTCGGGTAGAGAAACCCGGTTAACCACTGTTCTCCATAGCAAGTCGATCATGGCTATCTGCATGATAAATGGCTCTCAGTGTACTTCCAGTTGTGCAGAAACACTTCCCTATTCGATCTCATTCGTCCTCGATGGCCCACCTGACCGTCGCGCCCGAGCGCACAAGGTCACCTTGCCAGAAACGGGTCTCCGTTGTGCTTGGTCACAGTCCACGTGTGCCGCAGGGCCGTCGATCTGATGCATTCCTGTCCTGTCGATGGACATCAGCAGCTCGGCCGGTGATGTCCACATCATTCGGGCCGCCGCCATCAGATATAAACACGTTGCAGGCGACGGCGAGCGGCGAAAAGCCGGTGTACGGTCCACGAGCCATGTGAGGAAGTGTTTCGTCTCAGTGGAGATGGGATGACAAGCGAAATTCACTGAATTTCCGAGACATCCAACAAAGGTAACTGTTTTCAAAACAGTCAACGTTCACCGCTTACATTCCGCAATGCTCTGATGATGTCACTCCAGCCTGGGATTTTGTACCATGCCGTTACAGGTCCGCCGCCTGCCTCAAGTCGGGTGGCCGTATTGGTTACATGAAACTACCGTTGACCGTTTCGTTCCATTATTCATGGGGATGCTGTCCTGGCTCTTTGCATCTCCGCTACCCAAACACATGGCTGACAGAGAAATGAGGACACGGCGACTGAATAGCTAACAGCAGCCCTGAGGAATCTCGAATGGATCCTGTGACACGAGTTGGCTTGGCACCAGGCTAAGCCCGAAGCTCCAGCGCCTAAACAGGAGAGCTTAGACGATTCCTGGACATGTAAAACCTTTTGCGTTGCAGGTGGTAGTTGGGTGGCAAGAAAATCCTAAGCATGCTTTGAATGCGTTTCACTGAAGGCTTGCCACAACATTTCGCAAGTTTTTGTTTGCGTCGCAATACGATTGTTATTTCGCAACATCACCAAAAGTCAAGATATTCATGTATCATCCAAGATATTTGTCCAAGACATTCATCAAGACATTCATCCAATGCAATGGCATTCATCTGTAGCGCTTTTTCTCTGCTGCCAAGTTCTGCTCGAGTTCACATTGCTGGCCCTCAAAGTCCTTGCAATGGTTTCGATGTGTCTATACCGTTACTGTGGATGGCTCATGTTCAGTGGGTACGGTTGGGCAGCGTTCCACCACCGAGCCTCCCATCCCCTGCCCGTACCCACATCCACCCCAGGGTAGCAGCAGGAAACGGAAGCCGATGACCGACTCCGAGGCAGGTGGTGCCGAGCGAACCGTTGCACTTCCCTTCCCACGGCACCGCCCGCGGCACCGGAGGCGGCGGCGATGGCGGCGGCAGAGGCCGACGGGGTCACGTGAGGACCGCCACCTGCCGTTGCGGGCACCACATCAACAACCAACGGTCCACGGACTCCCGCCCCCCTCCCCGCCAGGGAGAGGGCACAGCGTCGCGTCGCCAGCTGCCCTGCGTGCCGGTAATGTCAGTGACCTGACGTGATCGGCGCCGGGCGGCACCGCCTGCGGGTCCCGCGCCCGGCAGAGAGGGTACCCGACCTGCGCACGCCGCCAGACAGACATACAAACAGGCGAGTCGTTGCCCGGTCCAGTCAGGGTCAGTGGCATCAAGGGTATTCGGTCATGGTGCCTAAGAAGTGAGACAACATGTTTTGCGGTAGGGCTGGCAAATATTAGCATAAACCGGAGTATACATTAAATCACTGGCCGGCGTTTTTCTTCTCTAAATAAGAATCCCTTTGTTGTTTTTGAAGGGTCAACATGGAACTTTCATGTTTACATACCATTTATTTTGCAGCCATCAAGAGACTGCAGAGTGCAGATGCACGTGCATCTGGCGGACACATTAGCACACGACACCGTCATCAATGTCACGAAAGGAAGCCTACCAACTCGTCGGCCTTTCGCGACTCGAAGGTCCCTTGCAAAAGGTGCGGTTTCTCCTGTGCTGCTGAACACTATGCATACCTCTGACTTTTCAGTCAATTGCAGAATAAACACGGTATGAGGAACAGTATTGCTGAGACACAACTAAGCAAAAGTTCAACGTTCTCCCAAGCCATTTAAGGACATTACAAACACATGCATGCTATACCCTCAAGTATACACACTTGCTAGCATTCCGCCAAGTACGCAGCAAACCCTACTTTGCAATGTCATCTTGAATACGACACCTATGCAATCTCATGATATCTGCACAGCGCCGTGAACATGTGGCTGCACTGCGCATAACTGGACGGGCACACACGCCCCAATATGTCCCCTGATCGGTCCGCTGGGAGCCGTGAATAGCCGCGGGGGATGACGTCTCTGGTCAGGGGTCAGTGGTCACTGGTCAGACATATATCATCAGATGTTAGCGGTCGACTCGGTCGGGACCTGCAGACCCGCGCCGCCGATCGTCGCCGATCGTCGCCAGGCGACGAAGGACGCCGCCGCGCCGGGCGCTGGCCGCTCCGGCGCGGCAGGTGCCGAAGAATGAAAGTGGCGGGCGCGCGCCGGGCGGTCGGCCGGCGCCAGCCCGATAAAAAGTGAAACCGGCGGGCGCCGGCGGGCGCCGGCGGCGGCGGCGGTGCGTCGCGGGCGCTGACCGTTAGGGCGGCCTTGAAGGTGACGGCGGCGGCGGCGGCGGCGCCCGAGAGCCGCCCATCCGAGGGTGGTTGGCCGCGAACCCTTCCCAGCCGCAGCCGAACCCAGCCAGGAGTCAGCACCGCACCGGCACACAGCCCGAATGCGGCCGGATACAGACACCGGAAGCGATGCAAACTGGGCAGACCGTGACCCGTACCAGCGTATCGCCTAAACGTCGCCGGCGGCCCGCTCCTGGCTGGGCCGGCCTCCCGGGCAGTGGGGAGGGGCTTCGTGAGAGATGTGACGTGTCGCGAGAGGGGAGGGCAGGGGAGCGGGCTGTGCAGCTGCTTAGTGCAATGACCTCACTGCTCCCCTGCCGGGCGGCCGCACTGCCGCCGCCAGAGGCCCTCACCCTCGCGTCCGCGGCCCGAGACCGTTGCCACGGTGACCGGTTATAGCTAGTTCGCAGGATGAGGACAGACTCTATTCGGGCGGGTACGATCACGGCAAGGAGATTTTCGGAATTCAAAATCGGTTTAGGAAATGCATCAAATACGGTCGATTTTCGAAAGATGTGTCATATCAATGACGTAAGGAGTCAATCCGTCAATGGGATTAATAGGTAAGCTGGCATCCCAGACGCGATGGAGATGGTGACATCACGAACTGGTGAAACTACCGTCGATTTACTGTCCCAAGCTTTTACCAAGTCAGTATTTACCACAATATAACATATTCCATGTTGTGTGACGCGGTAGCAATTCTGTGCTCAACAGAAGCCACATGGGGTCAAAACCGAGACAATGGGCTAGATGAGAATATGCATTTAATATGACGATATGCTCATCAACATTGCGTCTATACTAATCGGCTATCATTGCAAAGTGGTGACATCAGGGAAGAGGAGCATTAGAGCTTCATAATCATCCACGGCAAAACGGCTTATGACATTTTCTTTGTTGTTATCACAACTCCAATCATCAGCCGATACTCAGCGAGGATTGGCGACAACGTCACACGGCCCTGTGGTTACTATGGCAACGCATCGTGATCAGACACTTACGACGCGACCACAGAAGACATCGAGAACCGCCTCCAAACCTGTCATATAATCGGCGATTAGGTCCGTTTATGGCACGATAAATACTGAATTGCTGGCGCAAGTGTTAAGCACATTTATCGCCGGAAGTCAGATAATCACAGCACCTGGAACTACCAGTAACTGGAGACTGGCCAGTTGCGTCAACTTTCTACCTCAGAGGCCCGCGAAGGTCGGGAGGTCAGAAGGATGACCCTGGTTACCGTATAGCTGTAAGGACTGAACATTGCCTGGTCTCAACGAAAACAATTATATGAAACGGTCAATATTTCGAAAGTCGTTTGCGTGCCTTTATTTCAGTTCAAACTCAGATATAGAAGTGTGTGTATGTAAAACTACGCACTTGTATGAGTGTCTATGTTTACGCATGCTGCATATTTGTGCTCATCGCAGGGTTAAACAGCCAGGTGAGCGGCCGAGGGGAATGGTTTCAAATAAATGATGATGCAGTTTGACCCGATCGGAAATGGTATCCACCGGATTATGTAATGCTACATGCAGCCTGTCCGTTGAAACGCTCACCACAAGCTGGGCTTTGAACATGTCTAAGCTGCAGAAATGTCCGGATTACGCATGGGATTAAGTTTCTAAGTCATAACATTAAATAATGAATAGACAACGAGCAAGTCATATGATATCAGAACTGCGAATTGATTGATCAGCGTCCATCAACAGCGGCAGTATGGTCTACCAACAATGTACACAACGTCTTATGTTATTTCAAATGTAACGCGTAATATGCCCTTTTCTGACCCTATGTATATACATGTCTGCTCATAGTTCTGGGAAATTTATGTTTATATCACTCCTCGCCTCGACGCCTCGTATATGTACCCGCTCGTGATACGTAAGGCATTTCCCGCCGCATTGCCCACTCGCAATCGGTTATTCCCGTCCGCAACACCGGTAGCTGTTCCCAGTCACTGCAGCAGTTTTGCTCTCTGCATGACCCCCACGTGGCACTGCAGGCCTCTGGCTCTGCACTCCCGCCGACCAGAGCAGCTGCCGGTGCACATCACCACCAGATGCCCTTTTGTACAGTGTAGTGCAGGGGCGTGGCCAGTCTGGGGTTCGTCACACCAGCGCGCACAAGCCGCGCCAGCCGCGCCAGACCGACAGACACACAGCCAGACCCCCCCCCCCCCGTTTCCGTGCCGGGGCCAATTTAAGGGGCCCCGATGAATGAGCAAATGAATGCAGTCCATTGAGTGTATGACGTACGTGACGGGTGGGTGCAGCCATGCGGCGTGCAGCTGCAGCTGCAGCTGCAACTGCAGTCGGCTGCAGTTCGGTTGAGACGTCACGCGTCAATCTCAATTGCTGCGCCGTCTTTGACAACGCGGCCGCCGCCGGCGCCGGCGCTGCTGCTGCCACCCATTCATTTCGTTTCTAAGACCTCTACGTCATGGTTGTGCCTCTCCTCCACTGAAGTGACCTCCGGGTCGACCTTGCCGTGAGAACTGCAGAGACGGTCGGATGGAGGGCGGCCGCAGACATATGTACAGCTGGCCAGCCCGACTGATCTGCACCGGTCCATCTGTATTGGTCAGCTGGACAGGTTTGGACGCTTAGCAGCCTGCCGACGAGATAGCGTGCCCTGGATGTTGAACTCAGCGTCACAGCAGATCTGAGATCACTTCGGACCGCTTGCGCCAATGAGATTAGGGTCGCCGCTTGAATGCACAGCGGACAAATCGCTTTGAAGATCTGCGCCGCTTGCATAGTTTCGTGACGATGTTGGGTTCTCACCAGGGAACATACAAAAATGTCTCATGATACAAGTGTCTGGTTTTTCTTCCTTGTACAATGTACAATGCAACAATAGCTGGAATGTAGGCAATGCCGCGTTGGAGGCTCGTGAGTATTATATAGGCAAACTGAGAGCGGCTTATACACAATTCATTCAAAACAAAGTGAACAAAACATGGGAAACAATTTGACCATGTATAGAGAATGCAGGCACATTTGTATTGCAACCCGCGATATCACATGAGCCAATAAATTTCTACTGGTCTGGGTTCGAAGCACCATGAGAAAAAACGTCAACGGTGCCCAGCGAAAGAAGCCTAATCCATCTTCCAAGAAGATACTATAATTCGCTCTCAAGGATACCTGAATGCCGAAAATCCGGTGCTGGGAGAAATGTAAATGCAAATCATCCTGAAATCCTTCTGTAAAAAACAAGACGACGGCGGCAACTCGCCCAGCTGAGGCGGGTCACTGAGCTGTGACGCCGCGTGCGATAGTCTAACCATCATAAGACTAGCTATTGGTCACTCTAAGACTGCAGACTGCTTTTGTCGCTACGACTGATTGTGAGTGAGATACCGCAGTGCTCCTGGAACGAAACCGTTTCTACCCGCGCGTGCCTCGCGGGGCATGACACACACACACACACAAACACACACAGGCTTCCTTTGCAGCGGTATAATTTTACGAACGGCAGCTGTGCTGCCACCGACTACCTGGTAGATTGTGATATCAGATCCGCTGACCTCACTCGAGTCAGAAATCGGGGGCGTGAGGCTCCACAAAGTGCCTGGGGCTTTGTGTTTCGGAGAAGGCTAATGTGTGTGTATGTGTGTCTGATATTGCATCAGTATCTGGTGTTGGTATTATACTTACGGCTCGGTACCTTTTGCGAACACCATAGTAAGCTAAATGAATAGCTTTTTCCTTGAGTTTTACTTGATCGTTCAGTCATATGCATTTATATGCTGATAGTTCAATAAAATTGAGCCGGATTTACCAGCGAAAGGAAGCAGTTAAAATAGTTTAAAATGAAAAGACACACGTTTCGTGTCAAATTTATGTGTCATTAAACGACTATAAACGGATGTTGAATTCACAATAAGTATCTATGTATAACGATGAAGCTGACCACTGAACACGAAAGTACCAGGGTGTGTGACGATGACACGTATATCGCCGATAAGCTCAAAGCCCTGGAACGTCAGCTATCAGTTTGGCAGTGTGTTGAGACCCGTTTTACGACTGTCGAAGAGAAAAGCTCACAGGTATTGGCGGACGTCGAAGGTCGTTAAAGAAATGAATATTCTCCTTGCGTGCCAGTTGCATCAGCAACGGGTCGCCTCATCGCACTCAGGTACCCTCATTTGTTATTCGACATGGACGTGGCGTCGTCTCAGCCCTCCCATGGTGAAATCACGCGGGTCAGTGACGGCACAAGGTCACCACCTGCCAATAACGGCAACTCATGCCGCTGACTGGTAGGTTAGTGGCGGCACAAGGCCAGATGCAACTGACGGCTTCTCTTGATACCACCGTCCAGCGGATAAGGCACTGGCAGCACTTTGGTATTAGGGAACATTCCACACAAATTAAGATGCCCTCTTCAATCTCAACTCTCAAGCTATATATTAATATTAAAATACGCACCAACACCAGGTCGCAGGATTTGAGCTTGTAGATAATGCAAGCACGCTGAACTGTATAACTAGGGTAAAAGTATTAAGAAGTGTGCTACTTGAAGATCTGTAACAAAGAAACAAACTGAATTTCTAAAAATGATTTCAGAATAACTGCGAAGCACAGGAAACCATTTAAATTTTATATCTACATACGCTTGAAACTGATTAAAAATTCAAGTAAGACATTCACTATACCCACCTTCAACAGTCACTTCAAGCGTGAGCCAGTACGTCTCTTGACAGCTTGCAGACACGAAGGTGTCGGCTGTCTCCCTAGGAGGCAGTAACGACGCATTGACGTCACCAAGACAGTCGCCCGGAGGCAAGCCATCCCGCGGCGGTGGGACGCCAGCCGAATTCTGCGCTGCACCGCGCACCGGAGCGTCACCCATACAGGGAGAAGAAGCCATCCTCCTCTTCCCCCGCAGCTGCCGCCGTCCGGCGAACCAGGGGACACATCAGCATGCGCCGCACAGAAATCTCCGAAGGGCGGCCCCGGGTCCGTTCGGCGGCACCCTTTCATGGCGCGCCCGGCGGCGGCACGATGACGTGGAGTCCAGGCGCGCCAAGGTCGATCTCAGGGGGCCTCCACAGACACATCTCGGCCCGGTGCACGTGCTCGAGGAACGGACTTCTTCGGGTGCCTTCGGTGGGACGGTTCAGGTAGCGCTTCGAAAACATTCGGTCGCAGACGTTCGATATTCGCTGACACGTTTGCGCATTGCTAGGCGTGCTCTTGCAATGGGTATCGCCGGCTGAATCCCAGCACGTAGCTCACGTGCTTAGTGAACTTTATTCTGCAGAGAATTGTTTTTCATCCAGCTCGGCAACGGTGCAAAGAGGGTCAAGCTAGCCATTCAGCGCTAAAGGAAAATCCTGGCGAGCTTTAAAATAGACAACTTTGCGGCTAATTGGAAAACCCGTTCGGCCTTCAGATGTTCAGTTACATAAAATATGTATGTAAAAAGACAATACGTGCCTTCATTCTAATCTCGCGAGCTGGAGATGGCTATCTCATAGACAAGATTAGCGAAAGTCGTCTGGCATATTCTTGCTCGGAACTATTTTATATGCTTGCGCCATGGCATTTATTAGAGATAACACACCTCTTTGATGATCAAAATAGTTTTGGATCCTTGTCAACATATGATAATTTGGAGATGACTGGTGTGCGAATTAAAAGAATTAGACATTCTAATGTTCGTTGATGTCTGTTATGGATGGACAATTAAGCCGAGCCACCTTGGATCTCGGATGCTCACCAAATTACGACTGCATATAGATATCGCCTTGCATAGTAGGCATATATCAAGCAAGAAATTATGTAGTTTGTTGAGACGAGTTTTGAACCAAAGAAGATCTCCTTCAATGTCAAACAAACCACAATCTGTGGACTTCCGATCGAAGCCTATTTGAGAAGCCAGTCAGATCGCGTAGGTGTTTAAAAAATACATTATTTAACAAGCTGTCGGTTGGATGGCATACACGGTAATGATTGGCGATTGGCATCAGTGAAGGTGATTAGGCCGGGCGCTTAACAGGATCTTGGTGTTTTTTGCTGGCATGAACGCACCTGTAGTCTTAACGACCACGGAACCATTACGTCAAGACAGGTGGGCTGGTGACATTCCACAATAATCCCGAATCCGATTAGCTAATGAGGGAACCGGTCCAAAGTTATTCAAATCATGTCGGAACACCGTCAAATTGACCCATTTGCTTAAGATAAAACTTGTCTTAAAATCCGTAGTAAGCAAATCCATTTTTTAAACACAACAACATTGTATGTACCAACTTTTCTGTCGTTCATCAATGATCATCCATGCTATACCATTCGCCGTTTCGGAACATTTTCTTAGCGGCACGCTAAGGCAGCCATGGTGCTTGTTTGATATTTCCAAGCTAAATTACATCGGCAATCTGCGACATTGTGTGCCGACATTGTGTGCGACATTGTGTGCCCGACTAGTGTGATATGGGGGACTTCCATCGTCGTGAAACCACTCATTGTCACCCCTCAAGCAGTTCGTACACGCTCGTTTTCGGAGCGTCCGATCCGGTGTTCAGGACTTCCCACGAGAATGACGCCGGCTCGTCTTGGAAACCCCTCCAAACTCCGCCAGGCCACCGCTCAGCGAATGCAAACGAATACAGCGATTGCGCCGGCCGGCCCGACCGCGGCTGAATCCCAATGCTCCAAGGACAACGTCCGGCTTCTAACGAGACATGCATCCCTGGCGTTTCGTCCACGTGTTCGCTGATGGCGATCCGGCAGCAGGAGGGCCCATGACGCAACGAGGACCGATCGGATCTCGGTCCGTCGCTGCACGGACCGGCGCGGTGACGGCGAGCGGACACCGGGGACGGCGCCGAAGGAGGGTCACAGAGTGACGGCTGTCAGCTGGTGACAGCGACCGCTGCAGCGGGACGAGCCCGATCACGACACGGCGTGACAGACGCCGCGGCCTGTCTGGCACTGTCGGAAGTCCTGCTGCACGATACACGGTGGGCAGGCGCCGCGGGGACGGCCGCAGACTGGGACGAGAGGAGGGGACAGGAAGGGAGATGAGAGGAGGGGAGAGGAGGGGAGACCCGGGGGGGCCTCTCGGTCTGTCACGCTACGGGGAAATGTATAGCAGTGCGCGCGACTCATCGGTTGCAGAGCCGGTCACGTAATCGCATGTCGCGACGAGCACATGATTAATTTGGACACATATGCTACAAGCGAGACACGTACATGGGTGTACAAGCGAGAAAACCTCATTATTTTATACGTGATAAACGATCCGACGTTTACATTGCAACAATATGGTATTTTTATTGAATTAATAAAGCATACACGACGAGCCTGATAAAATGGGTCCTCAAACAAGCGATCTCCAAAATATAACACTCTAAAACTCATAGGAAATGACATGGACTTATATCTATAGCCAGCATTCTCGAATCAACAACGGTGTCATTGCTAAGCCTCATTATCTATTCAGCACCGCTTATCGGTCGTCTCGACCTTCGTCGCAGCGCACTTGAACAACGTGTATCATGCAAATCTCCGTCTTATCAACATGTCCGCAGCCTTCAGAGGTCACGCTGGACAGGTGACCGCTTTTCGCCCAGTCTCCTGGGACGCACCCTCGGCGAACCTGATATACCGGTCGGCTGTCTGTGTGACGGACAGGCGTGTCGGGCTGAGCCTGTCCATGTCGGACTGTCCCCTCGACGTCACCGAAATCGCGTCGCTGGACCTGTGGGACCGCGGCCATCGGGACCCACTGAAGTGAGAATGTGTAGCCACAGGGGCTGTGTGGCTGGGTGCATAGAAGTTGACACTGGGACGGAGTCACGGGTATGATTCGTGAGAATCAGAGGGAGGTGAAGTGAGAATTTGTGTGCTGTTATAGTTG
>JARBER010173364.1:0-23846 GCA_030265075.1 Balanus glandula
TAATCGAGCTGAAACTGGCACAACGCGATTTTTCGCCCCAGATAACCCCTGACACAAACTTTCATCAAAATCGAAGAGGTAGGGTGTTACCCCCTTGTCGATCTGTCCTGGAATGCCCCAACAGGCAGCGTGTTTCAAAGCAACATGAGATCCTTACAAGCCCCTACATCTATGGAACCAAATGGAATATATCGCATAACGAGTTATTTGCATTACAACTCAATGTCAGGACATACATTGAACGATCGAGAAAACAAAGGATAATAAGATGAACAGCAGAATGTGACATATGAATGCACCGCAACGATGAAAGATGAGCGCCCCTTTATACAAGACACTAGCATCCTCATAGTCAGCCTCCCAAACGCCATTAATAGACGAGGCTACATGTTATACACGGTCCCACTCAACGACTCAGTATTATGGTGATGAGAGTCGCTAGACGAAAATAGCGACATGACTAACGCCTTCCGGCCTGTCTGGTGGCCTCTGCCCGACGCCGCGTCCTCGACGTCCCTCCTCAGAGCGCGCTGCACGCGCCTGACATGCCCTCCGCCGCTCATGGCGTGTGTTATGTTTGGCCGACGCCGGCCCGGTCTGAGAATACTGCCACTTTGTATTCCCCGCCTCACATCCCGTCACGCACGGGACAGGAAATTGCTCAGGACGCAGGCAGCTGCAACTCCGCAGCCAACTTCGCCTACTTCACCTTCACCTGCATCGTCTCGCCCGCCGGGGAGGTGACTCCGTGACCTGACGATTCCCCGGCCGCTCTGATGGGAGCAGTTTCCTCGTCTCGCCCGTCGGGAGGTGACTCCGTGGCCTGACGATTCCCCGGCCGCTCTAATGAGAGCAGTTCCCCTCGTCTCGCCCGCCGGGAGATGACTCCGTGACCTGACGATTCCCCGGCCGACGGCAGGCTGGTGGTGAGGCCGGCTCTCAGAGGTGTCTTTCCAGAGCGGCACCTTTGCAGTCGGGCAGCACGTGCTCACCCTCCTCCCCTCTCCCCTGGGTACCCGGCCATTTCCGACCAGTCCCATGACGCCTCCGCCCGCCACCGCCGCCACCTGCAGACGCCTCTCCAGCACGCCTGACCCCTGACCTTTCGCGCGACCACCGCTCGCGATGGGTCTGCCTGCCTCTTGCCCGGCCTGGCGTCCCAGCCGGAGCAGCTCCCAGCGGAGTCCATCTCACCGCTGGAGGCGGTCTAATCATGTGTCGACGCTGAGTGCCAGCTGACATTTACCCGCCGGGCAGGCGGCCCTCATCCGGCCGTCACGGCGAGCCATCAACGGGAGCGGTGTTGTGACGTGACGATGTGACGTCACGAGCCTGATGACGTCAGCTGATGGGACGTCACAGTGACGTCAAGATGACGTTGGATGACGCCGGTCTCGCGAACGTCACAGCAATGTTACTTAGCTGGCAAATATATGCGATGATGTTTATGATATTGGCAGAACGCCATATACAACGCCTATCCAAACAAGCTCGCTATGAATAGTACTTTATGTAGGGCTATGGAGATTCCTAGGGCTGGACAGGTGACGGTCGCGTCGGTACATTCTCCCGGAGTTAGCGTAATCCTCCACCCCCCGGGCGGTAGAACGATGTGTCAGACAGGGCAGCGGGCCAAATTGCCCGCTGCCTCCGCCGGATACAAGCTGCCCCACACGCCGCGAGAGATGATCACAGACGGAGAGAGGAGCAGAGACAAAGGTTGGGATCAGTGTTGGAATTTTCATTTCAGGACCTGGTCCTGGAAAGCAAAATGATTTGCAAGTTGAGAGCAAATTTGACATTTTCGGGCCATTTCCATTGATAAAAAATGTTAAATCTTAATATTTTCAAAGTACAGCTGAATTAAAGAGGACAATATCCATGTGTATTGCAGAGCTGGTTGCACTGTTTATTGCTGCTGGCTCACTGTCCACTATAGGAGAAACGAAATCTCAGCTAGCTGGCTGAAAAAATTGCGTTTAATACCAGTCACTGCTTATTTACTGAACAAATAACTGTGCTTAGTCTGCAAAAAATATGAAAATGTGAGCAATAACACATTAAAAGAGCGTAAATGTTTAAAGAGAGCAAAATCTTTTGGACCCTAAACCAGAAAATGGACCCAATTCCAACACTGGTTGGGATCGATCGGCCCTCAACGTAATACCAGAGCAATGACAACGTCAGCGAAAATAGCACAAAGACAGGGAGTCGGAGGAAGAATTTACCACACACGGTTCAAGGAGCCACGCAAGAGAGCGACAAAGTTCCGTGCCGCTCGAAATTAGCACAACCTCTCTGGCAATAAATAAGAACCGGTGTCAGAAAAGCGTGCACTATGATACATCATTCCTGACCTTTCTGGCGGCAGATGTCTGAGAAAGGTTTCCCAGAACCACGCACGAGGTGTGGTATTTATAATGGTGGGGTAGCCGAGTCCGGCAAAGACAATCGAACAAGTCCAGCTAATGTAAAGCTCACGTCAATAAGAATGTAATTTTCTACATTATATCATCAGCGTAATGACCCGTTCTGAACCACTATTATCAATGCTGTTCCTAGTCGAACCGGCGAATACTTTTATCTTGCTTCGCAACTGCCGATCACCAACCTGCCAACCGATCCGAACAGACCTAATCCTGTCCCCTTCAATGTCTCATTCACTCCGTCACGGGCGGAACAGCGTGACGGCTCAACTCCAACTCAGGTGGCATCCTGCGCCTCGCAACCACGCAGACTGCAACCACGCGCCACCGGCAGACTAAACAACACAGCCGGAGCAAACCTCCCTGATCCATTAAGCCGCATCCATAAAACCGGCGCAGACGTCAGGTGACGTCAGACGCCGCATCCGTCCCTTTGATGTCGCGTGCGATGCACCTGTCCGTGGCCGGCAGTGCGGAGGGGGGGCGGGGGGGGGGGGGACACGGCAGGCCCGATGTTGCATCATCTGCCGGTCGCTACGGGCCGACGGCGGGCCGGCTGTTGTCAGCTGCAGAACACCGTGTACCGGCCGTCAGAACATAGTGTACCAGCCGTCTGCATAAACAGACACACACACGCCGCACGAAGGGCAGCTCTATACCGTAAGTACTAAGTAGTCTTCGGTGCACGTGCAGGGCAGCTCTATCCAGAGAGTAGTCCTCGGTACACGCGCAGAGTAGTTCTATCCAGAGCTTAGTCCTAGCTCTATCCGGAGAGTAGTCCTCGGTACCATAGAGATCGTATATATAAATATGATCTCTATGCTCGGTACACGTGCAGAGCAGCTCTACCCAGAGAGTAGTGGTCTGTACCCGCGTAGGGCAGCTCTACCCAGAGAGTAGTGGTCTGTACCCGTGTAGGGCAGCTCTACCCAGAGAGTAGTGGTCTGTACCCGTGTAGGGCAGCTCTATCCAGAGAGTAGTCCTCGGTACACGAGCAGAGCAGCTCTACCCAGAGAGGAGTCCTCGTTGTGTCGGCGGGCAGCGGCGGGGCCGGGTCGACAGGAGGTGCTTCGCGATGACAGAGTCTACTCTGGACTCGCGTCACGCTCCCCGGACGATCATCGCCGCCCCCGAGGTCGTCAGCGGTCCCGGGCAGAGACGCCGTATTCCAATATCCATCGCATGACCGGAATACGAACCATGTCCGGGGCTGGCTCCCCGGCGGACCAGGCGCATCAGTATTGGGAGTAACGCCGCCGTCAGAAGCCGACCATAATGGACGGGATCAGCGGTGTACGCTGCGGCTTTAGGAGCACTTCCACCGTGCCAAGTTCTCTACCTCACCAGATCAAGTGAGAAACTCTACCCACAAATGTCCAGGAAGGCCCCTCTGTGGTCTGCCACAACGAGCGAACTAACGAGGCCCTCTATATTACTGGAATAAATGAAGTCCATCTATTCTGCTGGACAAATTGAGACCCTAGTAAACCACTGGCCGAAACCCATAAGCTTCATCTACCCCAGCGAAGTAGTGAATTCCATCTATTCAACTGACAGATAGAGGCCCTACTAAGCCACTGACCGAAAACCATAAACTTACATCAACCCCAGAAATCTGGACGAATGAGATTCCACTGAAGCTAAGAGAAAAGCTCTCTGAAGCACTATTATCAGTATCCTCACTCCTCACCCTATATACAACACGGTCCCGTGGGGCATGACTGCCTGCGATTGGCTCTCTCCAGAGAGCGGGTTGGGACGGGTGACAAGGACAAATGGGCGCTGCGGGAAGGCCAGGAAGCACCACAGTCTTGATCAAAATTAATAGCTTACCTATAACATGGCATTTAGTAGTGAGAGCAAAACGGCAACTATCGAAAAAGAGTGGTAGTGAGATAACTGCCTCGCTACGCTAGGTAATTTCACACACAACCTGCATTGATATTCGACTACCTTCTGACGTCAGATTAACGTTACACCCAGACAGGTCCTGTTGATTGACGTTATACCCGGCTCCCTGTCTGTCCAGCGTTAGTGACCGGGCAGACACGGTCCTGCCAAGCCGCTGACCAGGTGGGGAGGCACTGGTCACGGAAGGAGCACGCTGCGGGGAGGGGCACCGCAGACAGGGTGTCCGCCGCAGACTACTGAGCGGGGACTACCGGGGACCACGAGGGACCAGCGGGGACCACGAGGGACCAGCGAGGACCACAATGGACCAGAGAGGACCACGCGGGACTACTGGGTCACTGACCTATGCCGGCCACGTCGGAGACGGCGTTGCCCAGAGCCGCGGCCGTCATTGTACTGAGGCTGAACGCCACGCCAACGGAGGTTTCAATGTAGTCACCCTGCGGGGTCGGGTCAGAACCAGGTCAGAGGGAGGGCAACAGACAACAGCCACACACGCTCCGCTGTTCAATTTAACAAAAAAACAACAATGATATTTATAGCAACTCAGCAAACAAAACAGAGACTTATTGCATACTTAACAAAGCAGATTAATAGTTAGGTGGTAACATGTGGATACGACGCTAATTGGGCTTGATCAGCCGATTTCTGCAAGCAAAATATTGCATTATGTGAACCTGAAAACTGTGTGTACGCAACTTCGCTCAGCTGGAAAATAAGTCCAAAACACATCGTGATATTATACCTAATATTACAACATAACATACACACAAACATTTACTGATATATTTGAATCAGCCACTGTCGAGTTATAATAGCACAGCTACGTTTCTAATGCTTCGAAAACACAGAGCAATACTGATGGCAGGAGGAAAAAATTAAAATGCATTATATTTTGTTGCAACTGATGTTAATTTGTGCGAACTGGCCGGCAGTTTCAAGAATGTCCCAATTCAACAATTCCATCTTTATGTTAATAGGAATTTGCTGAGATATCAATGTATTAAACATCCCGTAAGCAAAATATTTTCTTCTTAACGACTACAGAAAGTATCGATCATCATGAAGTTCCTGCCCCTGATCAGTGTTGTACCGTGCCGCTCTGAGGGCGCTACAGCGGCTCTCCAGCGCCACGGTTCGCGCTGCGAACAAGGCAGCATATTCCGCACTGTTTAGAACTGCCACTGAGAACTGTCACTATCGGTGGGTTTGCTAAAACTATTTGTTTTGCAGTTCACTTTCAAGCCAAGAAGGAAATAGGCCGCGTTGCTAGGCAAGGTAGAATTGCTTTCAAGAAAAGGGGCGGAGCGGACAATTCAGCCTAACAAAATATCCACCATAATCTCTGTAACAAATGACAATACCATCCTAAACTGTTTTTTTAACATATTAATGATACTGGTATGCCAGCGGTATTAATGTGAGAAATATCAGTAAACAAGATATATTTATTCAATACATCTTAACTTAAGTAGCAAGAAACTCACACTTAAACTGGGGAAAAATGAAAAAAGAGCCCACATAACTCCTAAGTAAATATTGCAATATGTCACACTGGTGCTAGGTCAGACTTGACGCAGGAATTTCATAGCCGCTGCACAGCCATTAACAAACTGAGTGCCGTAGCTCACGCTACGACAAGTGGTAATATATAATACCACACGGGGCCGGGAAAATAATTATTTGGGACCGAGGTCCGTGCTGAATATTCCGCCCGAGACCGAAGGTCGAGGGCGGAAAATTCAAGTGCGGACCGAGGTCGCAAAGAATTATTCCGGCCCAAGTGTGGTATGACAGCCGGTCCGTCACGTGCACCTGTGCTGGCAGCCGGTCCGTCACGTGCACCTGTGCCGGCAGCCGGTCAGCGACGAACACCTGTGCTGGCAGTTGCAACAACCGTATCACGTACAGGAGCTGGCTATCCTCCGACTCGATGGACTTGTTTTGCGAGTCAGTGGCATCGCCTCCGGTGCTGGGTCTGTCCGTCTACTGGTGAGAAAGGGTGATGTTTGTGTGTCGGCACTGCATGCCTACCTCCCCCGAAAGCAAGAAAGGACCATGCAGCACGTGGTGGCTTTAGCAGTATCGGGCCTGAAGTGGACTGGCTGGCGCCTGGTTATCCCAAACACAAAAAATGGCACCTGAAGCTGCGCCTACCGAGTGTGCTGGCTCGCCGATGCCACCGCCTTCGAACCCAAAAATACTTAGTCTGGGGAAACCAGGCCGAATAAGGCAAATATTAGTGAAATTCGAATTAGTTCAGCAGACAACTGAGATGCGTCGCGCGCACCGCATAACATTGGGGGATCTATTATTTCCGCCGGAATGCAGTACTTTTTACTGCTGACTAATTTTCTTTTAACGGTACCCATGGCTATTTTGTATCAATATTTTTGCAGGAATAAAATACAAATATTATTGTTATTCGAAATAATACCAATTCATATTAACTATAACTCTTGTTATATTCCGATGTAACTGCCGCCACCTAGTATATAGTAGACATTCTAGGATAACCTCGGAAATATTATAAATAACATACCAGAAACAGTATATCGCTTATCACCGGGGTGGTCTCAGCAAAATGAAAACATGCCACAGTGGTTCCCACTTCCTACCCACAAATTTGAAGACTCGACATCGGCAGCCAATTTCCGACCCGTCAGCGTGTTAAACGTCATCTCTAAACTGGCAGTAGTGAGCCTTCATATTTAAAAATATGTGACATGTAACTCTATTCCAGGGGGTGTCGCCTTCATAGCCGCAATGTTTCTCCCATTTTGCTGCCGAATCCTCTGTGCGACGTCAGTCTGGTAAATTGTGCAGGGGCAATGGGTAACAACAAAACGGGCCTTTCGGGATACGTAATATTTTGCATTCCTGATCGTTTTATTAAGAAATTTTGTCATCAATGGATGTAAAAATGTAATTTATATGTAAACGTAATTTGGTGTTTTTGTTTCCGAAGCTTAGATAATATATAAAACGACTTCAAAGAGGACGGTACAAATTTCGCAGCATTTCTGAAATTCGAATAAAGCGCACCTTCTACAATATGGTTTTCGCCCCTTTTTTGCTTAGAGAGCTTATGCAGAATGCACATTCGAGGAAAATGGGATGTCCACTAGGGTGTGTCGTCAATCACCGAACATGCTCTTCATCCACTGTTATCATGCCCCAGCCTTTCAGAAGCCTTGTGATACAGCTCTTTTTTCGTAAAAATCAAAACTCGATCTGCCGTCGGCGAAAAACAAAACACTGATGTCGACTAGGGCGCCCCTAGCGGCCACCGCTGGAGCTATCCATTCTCTATGTATAAATTCGTTAATAACTTGCGCATCGATAACCGTGGAGATACGAAACTTACACAACTTGTACACACTACTCTGTAAGATACTCCTTTACATTTGGATGGCTGAACTTCAAAATCTTCCAAAGATATATAAGATCTTAGTAGGTTTGGTCGCTAAGCATTTAGCGGCATGCGGTACCCATGGCTAATTAATAATCGGAAGATATATTCAGCAGTAGACACTCTGAAAGACGACAATATTGACCACTCACTCTACTGGATATATTTTAAATTAATTATGAATTTGCCACCACTACAGTAACACCGAAGTCCGGTAGCGGAGGAAGGGATGGCAGCGAAACGGATCGACCTCCAGATACCTTACAAAGTATGCTTGTGCCTGCTGCATAGTAAAAATCGGGATAAAGGGCGATATTCCTCGCATCATTGTGATTTGACTTTTCCCGTATAATTTTTTTATTTAAGGGTGTCTCATCCTCTCATCATTGTGATTGACTTTTCCCGTATATAATTCCTTTTGAGGTGACGCTTTACACCCGAAATTCCCAATCCTAGGACACTGCTTTCCTCCTTCCTTCATCTCTTCTTGACTCACATCGCCACCACTCGAGGGAAGCAGGCTGATTAACGTGTGTCTGTGCGTTCGGAAGTAAATAGGATCTTCACCGTTTGGCTGTCAAGTGAATTCGGAAGTTTACGCCCCATCGCCAGCAGATTTATAGGGTGTGCTTTCCAGCACAAGTAGGTCCACACCATAGATTGCCATGGGCCCAGAAAACCTCCGGCCCTACCCGTACCCGTGCCCATGAATTTATTGACACCGTGCCCATGCCCGGACCAGGCCCATTCAAATATTAAATTGTAAGCCCATGCCCGGTCCTGCTCGTTCAGATTAAGCAAATTATTCCTTTCACAACAGTTACATTCAATATCCTAGCAAATTTAGCTATTTGCAAATGATACACGTAAAACTGTGAACTATCTATGCTAACAAAAGGCCACAGGCACAGTGAAAGAGTGTTGCTGAAAAAGTGCACTTGCGGATTTGTTTGCCCAGACCCGCCCAGGGCCTAAATATTTTCAAATGGGCATGCCCATGGGCATACCCATGGGTAGGGCATGGGTATACCCATGGGTATACCCATCCCATGGCGAACTCTGCTGCTAAGCGACAGCCTTCTTCACTGGATATCAATTAAGGTGAACAAGACCTCATCACTTTTCCGCTATTGAGTCAACCCTTACATTTTAATTGATCAGCAGATTGGCAATCTATTCATCTCAATTTGTCTACCATTCATTCGAGTGTGTTTAAATTGATTAACTTTCAGCCACTCGTGACGTTTAATTAAACTAAACTGTTATCAAAGAACAGGTGGCTATCTGACAGGAAATTGAGGTGCAGGTTTAGAATTCTTCTTCATAGGCAAATGTAATAGCATCTTTTGTATATGCATTGATATTTCACATTTTCAAACCGACTTACAAAGTAAATAGTTGTTCTTTTGTCTGGCCTGCTTTTCAGTATCTTATTACTTTTATCAGGTGCAAAGGAATAGACGTATTCATCAATTAACTCCATTCTGCATGTATTAATCAACTCCATGCTATCTTGCACCGAGAACGAGAGAACTAGTTATCTTCCTTCGATATCACCCTCGCCTCGTGTTTTCATTTCGTGCGTTATACAAACAGAGCCTCAACTGAAACATTATCGCAGTTGGCAAAAACGTTTGCGACGGAATGCTTCTTCAACGTTATTGAGGTGCTCTGAGCATGCCAGCTATGTTACGTGCGTCAACGGACCACCGTGCCCGTGAACAAATGGACCGTGTTATTCCTGTGGCGAAGTCGGGTGTTTCCAAACCGCCGCGGGCCAGTGCCAGGGGCGGTGTCAGGGGTTCGTCTGGGCTGGGTCGGTACCGGTTCGGTAGCACAGGAAACGATGGCTTCCCTTCATCGACTCATGTCTAGGCTGTGCTTTTCGGCGCCGTTGGTAGCTCGAGGCATGCGGGTGCGCCTACCCCCCGCGGCGGCTGGCCTGACTCCGCCGCTGCTGGGACCGACAGGGCCACTTGGCGCCGCTCCTGGCTATTTCTGCCCCCGGCAGACGGCCGGTACAGCTCGGGTTCTGGCGCAGTGTTCCAGACGCTGAGGTCAGACTCAGTTCAGATCAGACCCCGGAACACCAGTTCTGCTACTAAGCCCCGTCCAGGCCCGGTGTACACCAGTCCTGAGTTCAGGCCCCGTCCAGGCCCGGGGTCAGACTTTGACACCAGACTCTGGGGTCAAACCTAGTGCAGACAGGGCATTACCAGTCCTGAGAACAATACAAAAACGAACCGAGTCTTGATTTCCCTCTCTAAGTATAATGACCTTTGATCAGAGAAATACTGTTCGATGTACGAAAATGATGCAATGAACTCCATAACACAAACCATGTTGTCGTTTTGGACTATTTCTGTTAATAATAACAGCTTGCTTATAGCAACAGATGGCTGAAATCCACACAAAACTCTTGCTCCGGCATACTTTTTTACTGGCCTCAGGATTCCAAACAGAAACATCAGCACTTTTAACCCGATGAGCAAAAGCTGACGTTGCATAGATCAGAATATGCTTCCGTCCAAATCTATCGTATAACAAACCTGAGCATATTCTCGTGGCCCAAGCAAAATTGAACTGAATCTAAAATTTGCGTCTGTCGTACAAGGCTGATGTAACGGCTCGCTCTCGGCTGTTAGCAGTTGTTACACTGACCTGTTCCTGTCATTCCTACTAACTGTCATGTTCAAGGCTGACCTGTCTCTGGCGTTACAACCATCTGTGATGCTCTCGTTTGTCGGCATACGACGTCATAATGGGATCGACTATATCGACTTTAGGCACCAGACTATCCCATTACGTCATCAGTACCAGTCAGGCAGTCAGGCAGTTAGAACTCCGGTCTCTGGTCACAGTCTGGCCACAGTCTCCGGTCACAGTCTCCGGTCACAGTTCGGTCTCAGTCTACTGAGAGTCCGGTCTCAGTCAGCTGACACAGCTAGCGACAGCCCGCATTGTCGGACTCCGTCAATCATATCTGGCAGCTCAGTCTAAACTCTGTGACAGACCCGGCGCATCTGGCAGCTCAGTCTGAACTCTGTGACAGACCCGACGCATCTGGCAGCTCAGTCTGCACTCTGTGACAGACCCGGCGCATCTGGCAGCTCAGTCTGAGCTTTGTGACAGACCCGGCGCATCTGGCAGCTCAGTCTGCACTCGGTGACAGACCCGGCGCATCTGGCGCAGGATCATACAAGAAAGCGTGCATTACATCATTGATTAGCTTTGTCTTCCTTAGAGCATAGAGCTAAAGCTTTCTACGCAACTGTGCTATTGGGGCATACAAATGTTACTCGATACGGAGCTTGAATCAGCTGATTGCTGCCTTTACGTGGGTGTTAACAGTTAACAGCTAATGTGTAATGTTTAATCGTGTCACATGCGTATAACGTGCGTATCATACTTCTCCTGTACTTAAATTTGCAGTTTATAATTTGTAAATAAATTGCCAAGCTACAAATCAAGTTTGTACTTCTCATTTTACTATCTCACCTTGATGTTGTTTTGTTTTTCAAATTAAACTTATCATGCTCTGTCAGGACGTTTGACAACAATATTAGTGACAGCGGAAATATAACGCTTTGTATTTTACTAACTATTATTACCAAGTATTTGCAAAGCACCGATCCTGACGCTCAAACATCAGTATGACCTAGCATAACGTTGAAAAATTGTAGATCATGATTTAGATATAATGCGTATCATTCACTTCCATTAATCTCAAAATGACCAGTCGCTCCTACGACTAATCATTTACCTGAAACGTCCACTAAATGATGTTCCCTACTAAGTCACACAGTTCATTATTTCAATAAAACCGTTACGAAGTACCATGTTTCAACTGAATGACAACATGACATCGAACGTCCATCGACAATGCTGAGTTGCTAGTTGAGACCTGCGGTAGTCAAGGTGCTTGCCAGCTGCATTGATTACGTCACTATGACGTCACCACATAGGCGCGCTCATTAGCAGCAGGAGCCCACGTTACTAGCTGCTAACATATCTTATAAGTAGACTATAGTCTACTTATAAGATATGTAGAACAGAAGCACAACTGTTAAGCCACAACATGTGACGCTGGTTCATTGTTTCCCTTTTCATATACCATATATGGTAGTTGACAACATGTGACGCTGGTTCATTGTTTCCCTTTTCATATACCATATATGGTATATGAAAAGGGAAACAATGAACCAGCGTCACATGTTGTCAACTACCATATATGGTATATGAAAAGGGAAACAATGAACCAGCGTCACATGTTGTGGCTTAACAGTTGTGCTTCTGTTCTACATATCTTATAAGTAGACTATAGTCTACTTATAAGATATGTTAGCAGCTAGTAACGTGGGCTCCTGCTGCTAATGAGCGCGCCTATGTGGTGACGTCATAGTGACGTAATCAATGCAGCTGGCAAGCACCTTGACTACCGCAGGTCTCAACTAGCAACTCAGCATTGTCGATGGACGTTCGATGTCATGTTGTCATTCAGTTGAAACATGGTACTTCGTAACGGTTTTATTGAAATAATGAACTGTGTGACTTAGTAGGGAACATCATTTAGTGGACGTTTCAGGTAAATGATTAGTCGTAGGAGCGACTGGTCATTTTGAGATTAATGGAAGTGAATGATACGCATTATATCTAAATCATGATCTACAATTTTTCAACGTTATGCTAGGTCATACTGATGTTTGAGCGTCAGGATCGGTGCTTTGCAAATACTTGGTAATAATAGTTAGTAAAATACAAAGCGTTATATTTCCGCTGTCACTAATATTGTTGTCAAACGTCCTGACAGAGCATGATAAGTTTAATTTGAAAAACAAAACAACATCAAGGTGAGATAGTAAAATGAGAAGTACAAACTTGATTTGTAGCTTGGCAATTTATTTACAAATTATAAACTGCAAATTTAAGTACAGGAGAAGTATGATACGCACGTTATACGCATGTGACACGATTAAACATTACACATTAGCTGTTAACTGTTAACACCCACGTAAAGGCAGCAATCAGCTGATTCAAGCTCCGTATCGAGTAACATTTGTATGCCCCAATAGCACAGTTGCGTAGAAAGCTTTAGCTCTATGCTCTAAGGAAGACAAAGCTAATCAATGATGTAATGCACGCTTTCTTGTATGATCCTGCGCCAGATGCGCCGGGTCTGTCACCGAGTGCAGACTGAGCTGCCAGATGCGCCGGGTCTGTCACAAAGCTCAGACTGAGCTGCCAGATGCGCCGGGTCTGTCACAGAGTGCAGACTGAGCTGCCAGATGCGTCGGGTCTGTCACAGAGTTCAGACTGAGCTGCCAGATGCGCCGGGTCTGTCACAGAGTTTAGACTGAGCTGCCAGATATGATTGACGGAGTCCGACAATGCGGGCTGTCGCTAGCTGTGTCAGCTGACTGAGACCGGACTCTCAGTAGACTGAGACCGAACTGTGACCGGAGACTGTGACCGGAGACTGTGGCCAGACTGTGACCAGAGACCGGAGTTCTAACTGCCTGACTGCCTGACTGGTACTGATGACGTAATGGGATAGTCTGGTGCCTAAAGTCGATATAGTCGATCCCATTATGACGTCGTATGCCGACAAACGAGAGCATCACAGATGGTTGTAACGCCAGAGACAGGTCAGCCTTGAACATGACAGTTAGTAGGAATGACAGGAACAGGTCAGTGTAACAACTGCTAACAGCCGAGAGCGAGCCGTTACATCAGCCTTGTACGACAGACGCAAATTTTAGATTCAGTTCAATTTTGCTTGGGCCACGAGAATATGCTCAGGTTTGTTATACGATAGATTTGGACGGAAGCATATTCTGATCTATGCAACGTCAGCTTTTGCTCATCGGGTTAAAAGTGCTGATGTTTCTGTTTGGAATCCTGAGGCCAGTAAAAAAGTATGCCGGAGCAAGAGTTTTGTGTGGATTTCAGCCATCTGTTGCTATAAGCAAGCTGTTATTATTAACAGAAATAGTCCAAAACGACAACATGGTTTGTGTTATGGAGTTCATTGCATCATTTTCGTACATCGAACAGTATTTCTCTGATCAAAGGTCATTATACTTAGAGAGGGAAATCAAGACTCGGTTCGTTTTTGTATTGTTCTCAGGACTGGTAATGCCCTGTCTGCACTAGGTTTGACCCCAGAGTCTGGTGTCAAAGTCTGACCCCGGGCCTGGACGGGGCCTGAACTCAGGACTGGTGTACACCGGGCCTGGACGGGGCTTAGTAGCAGAACTGGTGTTCCGGGGTCTGATCTGAACTGAGTCTGACCTCAGCGTCTGGAACACTGCGCCAGAACCCGAGCTGTACCGGCCGTCTGCCGGGGGCAGAAATAGCCAGGAGCGGCGCCAAGTGGCCCTGTCGGTCCCAGCAGCGGCGGAGTCAGGCCAGCCGCCGCGGGGGGTAGGCGCACCCGCATGCCTCGAGCTACCAACGGCGCCGAAAAGCACAGCCTAGACATGAGTCGATGAAGGGAAGCCATCGTTTCCTGTGCTACCGAACCGGTACCGACCCAGCCCAGACGAACCCCTGACACCGCCCCTGGCACTGGCCCGCGGCGGTTTGGAAACACCCGACTTCGCCACAGGAATAACACGGTCCATTTGTTCACGGGCACGGTGGTCCGTTGACGCACGTAACATAGCTGGCATGCTCAGAGCACCTCAATAACGTTGAAGAAGCATTCCGTCGCAAACGTTTTTGCCAACTGCGATAATGTTTCAGTTGAGGCTCTGTTTGTATAACGCACGAAATGAAAACACGAGGCGAGGGTGATATCGAAGGAAGATAACTAGTTCTCTCGTTCTCGGTGCAAGATAGCATGGAGTTGATTAATACATGCAGAATGGAGTTAATTGATGAATACGTCTATTCCTTTGCACCTGATAAAAGTAATAAGATACTGAAAAGCAGGCCAGACAAAAGAACAACTATTTACTTTGTAAGTCGGTTTGAAAATGTGAAATATCAATGCATATACAAAAGATGCTATTACATTTGCCTATGAAGAAGAATTCTAAACCTGCACCTCAATTTCCTGTCAGATAGCCACCTGTTCTTTGATAACAGTTTAGTTTAATTAAACGTCACGAGTGGCTGAAAGTTAATCAATTTAAACACACTCGAATGAATGGTAGACAAATTGAGATGAATAGATTGCCAATCTGCTGATCAATTAAAATGTAAGGGTTGACTCAATAGCGGAAAAGTGATGAGGTCTTGTTCACCTTAATTGATATCCAGTGAAGAAGGCTGTCGCTTAGCAGCAGAGTTCGCCATGGGATGGGTATACCCATGGGTATACCCATGCCCTACCCATGGGTATGCCCATGGGCATGCCCATTTGAAAATATTTAGGCCCTGGGCGGGTCTGGGCAAACAAATCCGCAAGTGCACTTTTTCAGCAACACTCTTTCACTGTGCCTGTGGCCTTTTGTTAGCATAGATAGTTCACAGTTTTACGTGTATCATTTGCAAATAGCTAAATTTGCTAGGATATTGAATGTAACTGTTGTGAAAGGAATAATTTGCTTAATCTGAACGAGCAGGACCGGGCATGGGCTTACAATTTAATATTTGAATGGGCCTGGTCCGGGCATGGGCACGGTGTCAATAAATTCATGGGCACGGGTACGGGTAGGGCCGGAGGTTTTCTGGGCCCATGGCAATCTATGGTGTGGACCTACTTGTGCTGGAAAGCACACCCTATAAATCTGCTGGCGATGGGGCGTAAACTTCCGAATTCACTTGACAGCCAAACGGTGAAGATCCTATTTACTTCCGAACGCACAGACACACGTTAATCAGCCTGCTTCCCTCGAGTGGTGGCGATGTGAGTCAAGAAGAGATGAAGGAAGGAGGAAAGCAGTGTCCTAGGATTGGGAATTTCGGGTGTAAAGCGTCACCTCAAAAGGAATTATATACGGGAAAAGTCAATCACAATGATGAGAGGATGAGACACCCTTAAATAAAAAAATTATACGGGAAAAGTCAAATCACAATGATGCGAGGAATATCGCCCTTTATCCCGATTTTTACTATGCAGCAGGCACAAGCATACTTTGTAAGGTATCTGGAGGTCGATCCGTTTCGCTGCCATCCCTTCCTCCGCTACCGGACTTCGGTGTTACTGTAGTGGTGGCAAATTCATAATTAATTTAAAATATATCCAGTAGAGTGAGTGGTCAATATTGTCGTCTTTCAGAGTGTCTACTGCTGAATATATCTTCCGATTATTAATTAGCCATGGGTACCGCATGCCGCTAAATGCTTAGCGACCAAACCTACTAAGATCTTATATATCTTTGGAAGATTTTGAAGTTCAGCCATCCAAATGTAAAGGAGTATCTTACAGAGTAGTGTGTACAAGTTGTGTAAGTTTCGTATCTCCACGGTTATCGATGCGCAAGTTATTAACGAATTTATACATAGAGAATGGATAGCTCCAGCGGTGGCCGCTAGGGGCGCCCTAGTCGACATCAGTGTTTTGTTTTTCGCCGACGGCAGATCGAGTTTTGATTTTTACGAAAAAAGAGCTGTATCACAAGGCTTCTGAAAGGCTGGGGCATGATAACAGTGGATGAAGAGCATGTTCGGTGATTGACGACACACCCTAGTGGACATCCCATTTTCCTCGAATGTGCATTCTGCATAAGCTCTCTAAGCAAAAAAGGGGCGAAAACCATATTGTAGAAGGTGCGCTTTATTCGAATTTCAGAAATGCTGCGAAATTTGTACCGTCCTCTTTGAAGTCGTTTTATATATTATCTAAGCTTCGGAAACAAAAACACCAAATTACGTTTACATATAAATTACATTTTTACATCCATTGATGACAAAATTTCTTAATAAAACGATCAGGAATGCAAAATATTACGTATCCCGAAAGGCCCGTTTTGTTGTTACCCATTGCCCCTGCACAATTTACCAGACTGACGTCGCACAGAGGATTCGGCAGCAAAATGGGAGAAACATTGCGGCTATGAAGGCGACACCCCCTGGAATAGAGTTACATGTCACATATTTTTAAATATGAAGGCTCACTACTGCCAGTTTAGAGATGACGTTTAACACGCTGACGGGTCGGAAATTGGCTGCCGATGTCGAGTCTTCAAATTTGTGGGTAGGAAGTGGGAACCACTGTGGCATGTTTTCATTTTGCTGAGACCACCCCGGTGATAAGCGATATACTGTTTCTGGTATGTTATTTATAATATTTCCGAGGTTATCCTAGAATGTCTACTATATACTAGGTGGCGGCAGTTACATCGGAATATAACAAGAGTTATAGTTAATATGAATTGGTATTATTTCGAATAACAATAATATTTGTATTTTATTCCTGCAAAAATATTGATACAAAATAGCCATGGGTACCGTTAAAAGAAAATTAGTCAGCAGTAAAAAGTACTGCATTCCGGCGGAAATAATAGATCCCCCAATGTTATGCGGTGCGCGCGACGCATCTCAGTTGTCTGCTGAACTAATTCGAATTTCACTAATATTTGCCTTATTCGGCCTGGTTTCCCCAGACTAAGTATTTTTGGGTTCGAAGGCGGTGGCATCGGCGAGCCAGCACACTCGGTAGGCGCAGCTTCAGGTGCCATTTTTTGTGTTTGGGATAACCAGGCGCCAGCCAGTCCACTTCAGGCCCGATACTGCTAAAGCCACCACGTGCTGCATGGTCCTTTCTTGCTTTCGGGGGAGGTAGGCATGCAGTGCCGACACACAAACATCACCCTTTCTCACCAGTAGACGGACAGACCCAGCACCGGAGGCGATGCCACTGACTCGCAAAACAAGTCCATCGAGTCGGAGGATAGCCAGCTCCTGTACGTGATACGGTTGTTGCAACTGCCAGCACAGGTGTTCGTCGCTGACCGGCTGCCGGCACAGGTGCACGTGACGGACCGGCTGCCAGCACAGGTGCACGTGACGGACCGGCTGTCATACCACACTTGGGCCGGAATAATTCTTTGCGACCTCGGTCCGCACTTGAATTTTCCGCCCTCGACCTTCGGTCTCGGGCGGAATATTCAGCACGGACCTCGGTCCCAAATAATTATTTTCCCGGCCCCGTGTGGTATTATATATTACCACTTGTCGTAGCGTGAGCTACGGCACTCAGTTTGTTAATGGCTGTGCAGCGGCTATGAAATTCCTGCGTCAAGTCTGACCTAGCACCAGTGTGACATATTGCAATATTTACTTAGGAGTTATGTGGGCTCTTTTTTCATTTTTCCCCAGTTTAAGTGTGAGTTTCTTGCTACTTAAGTTAAGATGTATTGAATAAATATATCTTGTTTACTGATATTTCTCACATTAATACCGCTGGCATACCAGTATCATTAATATGTTAAAAAAACAGTTTAGGATGGTATTGTCATTTGTTACAGAGATTATGGTGGATATTTTGTTAGGCTGAATTGTCCGCTCCGCCCCTTTTCTTGAAAGCAATTCTACCTTGCCTAGCAACGCGGCCTATTTCCTTCTTGGCTTGAAAGTGAACTGCAAAACAAATAGTTTTAGCAAACCCACCGATAGTGACAGTTCTCAGTGGCAGTTCTAAACAGTGCGGAATATGCTGCCTTGTTCGCAGCGCGAACCGTGGCGCTGGAGAGCCGCTGTAGCGCCCTCAGAGCGGCACGGTACAACACTGATCAGGGGCAGGAACTTCATGATGATCGATACTTTCTGTAGTCGTTAAGAAGAAAATATTTTGCTTACGGGATGTTTAATACATTGATATCTCAGCAAATTCCTATTAACATAAAGATGGAATTGTTGAATTGGGACATTCTTGAAACTGCCGGCCAGTTCGCACAAATTAACATCAGTTGCAACAAAATATAATGCATTTTAATTTTTTCCTCCTGCCATCAGTATTGCTCTGTGTTTTCGAAGCATTAGAAACGTAGCTGTGCTATTATAACTCGACAGTGGCTGATTCAAATATATCAGTAAATGTTTGTGTGTATGTTATGTTGTAATATTAGGTATAATATCACGATGTGTTTTGGACTTATTTTCCAGCTGAGCGAAGTTGCGTACACACAGTTTTCAGGTTCACATAATGCAATATTTTGCTTGCAGAAATCGGCTGATCAAGCCCAATTAGCGTCGTATCCACATGTTACCACCTAACTATTAATCTGCTTTGTTAAGTATGCAATAAGTCTCTGTTTTGTTTGCTGAGTTGCTATAAATATCATTGTTGTTTTTTTGTTAAATTGAACAGCGGAGCGTGTGTGGCTGTTGTCTGTTGCCCTCCCTCTGACCTGGTTCTGACCCGACCCCGCAGGGTGACTACATTGAAACCTCCGTTGGCGTGGCGTTCAGCCTCAGTACAATGACGGCCGCGGCTCTGGGCAACGCCGTCTCCGACGTGGCCGGCATAGGTCAGTGACCCAGTAGTCCCGCGTGGTCCTCTCTGGTCCATTGTGGTCCTCGCTGGTCCCTCGTGGTCCCCGCTGGTCCCTCGTGGTCCCCGGTAGTCCCCGCTCAGTAGTCTGCGGCGGACACCCTGTCTGCGGTGCCCCTCCCCGCAGCGTGCTCCTTCCGTGACCAGTGCCTCCCCACCTGGTCAGCGGCTTGGCAGGACCGTGTCTGCCCGGTCACTAACGCTGGACAGACAGGGAGCCGGGTATAACGTCAATCAACAGGACCTGTCTGGGTGTAACGTTAATCTGACGTCAGAAGGTAGTCGAATATCAATGCAGGTTGTGTGTGAAATTACCTAGCGTAGCGAGGCAGTTATCTCACTACCACTCTTTTTCGATAGTTGCCGTTTTGCTCTCACTACTAAATGCCATGTTATAGGTAAGCTATTAATTTTGATCAAGACTGTGGTGCTTCCTGGCCTTCCCGCAGCGCCCATTTGTCCTTGTCACCCGTCCCAACCCGCTCTCTGGAGAGAGCCAATCGCAGGCAGTCATGCCCCACGGGACCGTGTTGTATATAGGGTGAGGAGTGAGGATACTGATAATAGTGCTTCAGAGAGCTTTTCTCTTAGCTTCAGTGGAATCTCATTCGTCCAGATTTCTGGGGTTGATGTAAGTTTATGGTTTTCGGTCAGTGGCTTAGTAGGGCCTCTATCTGTCAGTTGAATAGATGGAATTCACTACTTCGCTGGGGTAGATGAAGCTTATGGGTTTCGGCCAGTGGTTTACTAGGGTCTCAATTTGTCCAGCAGAATAGATGGACTTCATTTATTCCAGTAATATAGAGGGCCTCGTTAGTTCGCTCGTTGTGGCAGACCACAGAGGGGCCTTCCTGGACATTTGTGGGTAGAGTTTCTCACTTGATCTGGTGAGGTAGAGAACTTGGCACGGTGGAAGTGCTCCTAAAGCCGCAGCGTACACCGCTGATCCCGTCCATTATGGTCGGCTTCTGACGGCGGCGTTACTCCCAATACTGATGCGCCTGGTCCGCCGGGGAGCCAGCCCCGGACATGGTTCGTATTCCGGTCATGCGATGGATATTGGAATACGGCGTCTCTGCCCGGGACCGCTGACGACCTCGGGGGCGGCGATGATCGTCCGGGGAGCGTGACGCGAGTCCAGAGTAGACTCTGTCATCGCGAAGCACCTCCTGTCGACCCGGCCCCGCCGCTGCCCGCCGACACAACGAGGACTCCTCTCTGGGTAGAGCTGCTCTGCTCGTGTACCGAGGACTACTCTCTGGATAGAGCTGCCCTACACGGGTACAGACCACTACTCTCTGGGTAGAGCTGCCCTACACGGGTACAGACCACTACTCTCTGGGTAGAGCTGCCCTACGCGGGTACAGACCACTACTCTCTGGGTAGAGCTGCTCTGCACGTGTACCGAGCATAGAGATCATATTTATATATACGATCTCTATGGTACCGAGGACTACTCTCCGGATAGAGCTAGGACTAAGCTCTGGATAGAACTACTCTGCGCGTGTACCGAGGACTACTCTCTGGATAGAGCTGCCCTGCACGTGCACCGAAGACTACTTAGTACTTACGGTATAGAGCTGCCCTTCGTGCGGCGTGTGTGTGTCTGTTTATGCAGACGGCTGGTACACTATGTTCTGACGGCCGGTACACGGTGTTCTGCAGCTGACAACAGCCGGCCCGCCGTCGGCCCGTAGCGACCGGCAGATGATGCAACATCGGGCCTGCCGTGTCCCCCCCCCCCCCGCCCCCCCTCCGCACTGCCGGCCACGGACAGGTGCATCGCACGCGACATCAAAGGGACGGATGCGGCGTCTGACGTCACCTGACGTCTGCGCCGGTTTTATGGATGCGGCTTAATGGATCAGGGAGGTTTGCTCCGGCTGTGTTGTTTAGTCTGCCGGTGGCGCGTGGTTGCAGTCTGCGTGGTTGCGAGGCGCAGGATGCCACCTGAGTTGGAGTTGAGCCGTCACGCTGTTCCGCCCGTGACGGAGTGAATGAGACATTGAAGGGGACAGGATTAGGTCTGTTCGGATCGGTTGGCAGGTTGGTGATCGGCAGTTGCGAAGCAAGATAAAAGTATTCGCCGGTTCGACTAGGAACAGCATTGATAATAGTGGTTCAGAACGGGTCATTACGCTGATGATATAATGTAGAAAATTACATTCTTATTGACGTGAGCTTTACATTAGCTGGACTTGTTCGATTGTCTTTGCCGGACTCGGCTACCCCACCATTATAAATACCACACCTCGTGCGTGGTTCTGGGAAACCTTTCTCAGACATCTGCCGCCAGAAAGGTCAGGAATGATGTATCATAGTGCACGCTTTTCTGACACCGGTTCTTATTTATTGCCAGAGAGGTTGTGCTAATTTCGAGCGGCACGGAACTTTGTCGCTCTCTTGCGTGGCTCCTTGAACCGTGTGTGGTAAATTCTTCCTCCGACTCCCTGTCTTTGTGCTATTTTCGCTGACGTTGTCATTGCTCTGGTATTACGTTGAGGGCCGATCGATCCCAACCAGTGTTGGAATTGGGTCCATTTTCTGGTTTAGGGTCCAAAAGATTTTGCTCTCTTTAAACATTTACGCTCTTTTAATGTGTTATTGCTCACATTTTCATATTTTTTGCAGACTAAGCACAGTTATTTGTTCAGTAAATAAGCAGTGACTGGTATTAAACGCAATTTTTTCAGCCAGCTAGCTGAGATTTCGTTTCTCCTATAGTGGACAGTGAGCCAGCAGCAATAAACAGTGCAACCAGCTCTGCAATACACATGGATATTGTCCTCTTTAATTCAGCTGTACTTTGAAAATATTAAGATTTAACATTTTTTATCAATGGAAATGGCCCGAAAATGTCAAATTTGCTCTCAACTTGCAAATCATTTTGCTTTCCAGGACCAGGTCCTGAAATGAAAATTCCAACACTGATCCCAACCTTTGTCTCTGCTCCTCTCTCCGTCTGTGATCATCTCTCGCGGCGTGTGGGGCAGCTTGTATCCGGCGGAGGCAGCGGGCAATTTGGCCCGCTGCCCTGTCTGACACATCGTTCTACCGCCCGGGGGGTGGAGGATTACGCTAACTCCGGGAGAATGTACCGACGCGACCGTCACCTGTCCAGCCCTAGGAATCTCCATAGCCCTACATAAAGTACTATTCATAGCGAGCTTGTTTGGATAGGCGTTGTATATGGCGTTCTGCCAATATCATAAACATCATCGCATATATTTGCCAGCTAAGTAACATTGCTGTGACGTTCGCGAGACCGGCGTCATCCAACGTCATCTTGACGTCACTGTGACGTCCCATCAGCTGACGTCATCAGGCTCGTGACGTCACATCGTCACGTCACAACACCGCTCCCGTTGATGGCTCGCCGTGACGGCCGGATGAGGGCCGCCTGCCCGGCGGGTAAATGTCAGCTGGCACTCAGCGTCGACACATGATTAGACCGCCTCCAGCGGTGAGATGGACTCCGCTGGGAGCTGCTCCGGCTGGGACGCCAGGCCGGGCAAGAGGCAGGCAGACCCATCGCGAGCGGTGGTCGCGCGAAAGGTCAGGGGTCAGGCGTGCTGGAGAGGCGTCTGCAGGTGGCGGCGGTGGCGGGCGGAGGCGTCATGGGACTGGTCGGAAATGGCCGGGTACCCAGGGGAGAGGGGAGGAGGGTGAGCACGTGCTGCCCGACTGCAAAGGTGCCGCTCTGGAAAGACACCTCTGAGAGCCGGCCTCACCACCAGCCTGCCGTCGGCCGGGGAATCGTCAGGTCACGGAGTCATCTCCCGGCGGGCGAGACGAGGGGAACTGCTCTCATTAGAGCGGCCGGGGAATCGTCAGGCCACGGAGTCACCTCCCGACGGGCGAGACGAGGAAACTGCTCCCATCAGAGCGGCCGGGGAATCGTCAGGTCACGGAGTCACCTCCCCGGCGGGCGAGACGATGCAGGTGAAGGTGAAGTAGGCGAAGTTGGCTGCGGAGTTGCAGCTGCCTGCGTCCTGAGCAATTTCCTGTCCCGTGCGTGACGGGATGTGAGGCGGGGAATACAAAGTGGCAGTATTCTCAGACCGGGCCGGCGTCGGCCAAACATAACACACGCCATGAGCGGCGGAGGGCATGTCAGGCGCGTGCAGCGCGCTCTGAGGAGGGACGTCGAGGACGCGGCGTCGGGCAGAGGCCACCAGACAGGCCGGAAGGCGTTAGTCATGTCGCTATTTTCGTCTAGCGACTCTCATCACCATAATACTGAGTCGTTGAGTGGGACCGTGTATAACATGTAGCCTCGTCTATTAATGGCGTTTGGGAGGCTGACTATGAGGATGCTAGTGTCTTGTATAAAGGGGCGCTCATCTTTCATCGTTGCGGTGCATTCATATGTCACATTCTGCTGTTCATCTTATTATCCTTTGTTTTCTCGATCGTTCAATGTATGTCCTGACATTGAGTTGTAATGCAAATAACTCGTTATGCGATATATTCCATTTGGTTCCATAGATGTAGGGGCTTGTAAGGATCTCATGTTGCTTTGAAACACGCTGCCTGTTGGGGCATTCCAGGACAGATCGACAAGGGGGTAACACCCTACCTCTTCGATTTTGATGAAAGTTTGTGTCAGGGGTTATCTGGGGCGAAAAATCGCGTTGTGCCAGTTTCAGCTCGATTA
>JARBER010173365.1:0-15904 GCA_030265075.1 Balanus glandula
TGTGTAGTTGAAAAGGGCAATGGGCATGTTGATAACAAACACATCACAATCCGTGCATTTTAAGCCAATTGAAAATACATATTCGCAGAGTAATGATCAACAATTTAAGATTCATAGCTCATCAACAACACAGATTTTCGTGTTTTAGGTGATGACCTTGTTGACATAACCTGGATGGGAAGATTTTGATGTAAGGACATAAAGTTATGTGCCAATGGGTAAGTCTGGTCACATAACATATGCCAATTTTAGTCGCGCCCCTCTATGTCTCTTTGGAGCCAATCTTCCAGGATTGATAAAACGTTGATCAACTTGCCCCACGATGTGGCACATTTTGCCCCAGACATGGGGTAAGATGTGCCATCAGACATTGCCATGGAAATTGGTAAATTTGGGATACTTATAAATGAATAACGGGCATCTCTTTTGCACTAATATGTGCACAAATGATGACCCTTTACTTTTAAATGGTGAAATGCTTCAGATATCTTGTGATATTCTCACAATTCATCGGAAAAGAAAATATGGCTCATCTTACACTACTTTACCCTAGGTGCGAGGTGCAGGAATGCGAAGTGCAGGTAGATTTAGAGAGACTAGGTAAATGTCGTCTATGTTGGATTGTGCATTGCGCAATGCTGGCTATCTAGTATTCATAATATCTACGTTTTGGTATTGCAATTTATTTGTTTGTGTCATTTTGAATAAACACTCTGAAAGTTACACATGTTGCTTGTTGTTCAATGCTCATGCTGCGTTTTTTCACACTGGAATTACGCTTTAACGGAAAACACGTGGCTTGAAGGCGCGTTCTCGTGTAAACTATCAGCAAATAAATCAAATGCATATTTTAAATGTTTCAAAATGAAGACCGCCAAATAGGTAAATAAGTGGACCTTTGCAAACTTGATTGCTTTGTAAAATATTTTGCTACTTTGAAGAAAATAAAATTTATTTCGCCGAAGCGTGAGATTTAGATAGGGTAACCTACATCTCAAGAGATACTAGAGCTGCAAGAGATTAGAGAAAACCGACCGTATCTGATAAGTGCAGCATACTCGTTCTTGGCAATTGCCCTTTAATTACAAAAAACGTCAGTAAGCCTCTTGACTCGCGAGCTTCGTTGACGGCCTGCTTAGAATGTCAGTAGCCTCCTCCTCCTCCACCAGCACCGCCGCGCCCTTCCAGATTACCCTCCACTTCCGACGGCTCCACGCCTACACCATGACCAGCGCCGCCGTCCTCCGCACGCTGAAGCTGGCCTTGTTCGGCCTGGACGTGCTGCTCACCCTGCTGGGCGCGTTGCTGGCCGCTGGCGGCGGCTACTGCGCCTTCCTGCTGCGCGGCGCCGGCGTGGGGCGCGCGCCAGCCACCGCCGACCCGGCCGCTGTGTTCACCACCGACGCCATCGCCGTCGTCATCCTCTCTCTGACGATCGGGGTGCTGCTGGTCGCTGTCGGCGTGCTGGGCTGCTGCGGCCTGGCGCGCGCCAGCCGCGCCCTGCTGCTGGGCCAGGCCGGCACGCTGGCCGTCCTGCTGCTGCTCCAGGTGACAATGCTCTCCGTCGCCATCTGGTCGGAGCGCTCCGCGCCGCGCCGCGCCGAGCTCGCCGCATTGGAGCTGATCAGGCGCCGCGGCGGCGTGGGCGGCGCAGGCACGGCCCCGGCGTGGCGAGCCGTGCACGCCGTCCAGCGACGTCTCCGCTGCTGCGGCGTGCTCGGCTACGGCGACTACGTCTCGGTGAACGCCAGCGTGCCCGTCTCGTGCTGCCGTGATGAGACTCCGTCGGTCTCCACGCCGGAGCGCTGCGATTTCTCGGGGTTGACCGCCGCTCAGCTGAAGCGGCATCCTCTGCTGCAGCGGCGAGGCTGTGGTGCGCTGGTGCGTCGCCGACTTCAGCTGCTGGCCGCCCTGGCGTACCTGCTGTGCGCCGTGACGTTGGCAGTACAGATGGCAGCGCTGACAGTCAGCTGTTACGTGGCGCTTACGATGCGTGAGGCGGTGCCGGTCGTCATCTCCAGAGACCAGTCGCTCAGGAGCATGGATATGACTGAAACACCAGTATGGCTAACACAATCAACACGAGGGTATTACTGAAACAGCAGGGATATGAGTGAAATGGCAGGAGCGCTAACTGAAGCAAGACCAGGGTATAGTTGGAAAAGAGCAAGGGGATATGAGTGAAACGGCAGGAACACTAACAGAAGCAGGAGCAGGGTATGATTGGAAAGGAGCAAGGGATACGAGTGAAACGGCAAGAGCGATAACAGAAACAGGAGCAGGGTTAGTACTGGAAACGAGCAGTAGCAGAGGCACGACTGAAACAAGACCATGAGCAAGGTACTTTTATCCAGTAGTATGTTTAAAATAGTAGTAGGAAAGACGACTGAGAGTGCTCAGTGTACTCAAGGTAACAACCAGCAGGTGAGCCAGCTATACCACGCAGGACAACGGGTCGGGTCAGAACCGACTATCATTGAAGTGTAGTCTTCCTGACGAGAGGGTGACGCGACTGACAGTGATCAGTAACCTTTCTCATAAAGCTATGTTTACAACGACTGTAGGTTGTAAGCTGTAAACTAAATTTTTCAACTGCATTTCCCCGCGCAGCCGACAACACGCCGTTTTCCGACGTAGGACGTGCGTATCTCTTATTAAAATACCGTTGAAAAATCGAATTTACAACCTACAACCTACAACTGTGGTAAAAATAGCTTTATGATAAAGGCTACAGCTGGAGGGAGCTGGCGAGAAGGCTGCGACAGCGGTCTTTGTGGACCTTGTCGTAGCTCATGTTCTGCGTCTGAATGGACAGTGCATGGTGCACTTCTGTGACCAGTCCGTGACAAACTATGGCGGCATAGGACGCCGAGTAGGTCCGCCTTCCTGGCGAGACCCACGGAGCGGACAGTTACCAGTCAGGAACGCCCTCGCGTCGCAGCACTCAGTGCGAAGACACCATCGGCCATATTGGATGGACCAGACACCGAGCCAGCCCGGACACAGCCCAGCTACCCCAAACGAATGCGCTGATGGATGACTAAGGGAGCAAATCAATTAAATTATTCACAGCTAGACCTTAAGTAGTACTTGAAACAAGCCACCAGCATGAGTCTGCCTGTGGCTAGCTCAGAGATCTGTCCTGCACTGCAAGATCTGCGGATTACGGGCTACGGTGATAGCAGTGATGAATGTGTGCGTGCTGCGTGACTCACTAGACTTATGTTCGTCAGACCGCACTGATCCGTTTCGTTGGAACCTTTTGTTTGCGTCGAGATGTGGTGTACCCGAAGTCATTGTTCAAAAATGTGCAAATACCCGAAATCACTGTTAAAAAATGAAGTTTGTACAAAATCCTGAAGTTTGTACAAAAAAATGAGGTAGGTATCCTCAAAAACCTCAGAAATGTCATCTTCGGCAGGGCAAAAACTATCGTGAAAACGACTATGGGAAAGTGTATGTGTGTAGTGTGTACCGGCTATTAATTTTGTTAGTTTGCGTGACGATCTATTTACTTTAAATTGTCATATGCCGGGCAAGAACCTAGTGGCGTATCGAGTGTCAGTGCCTATAAAACAGAGAGAGAATTCAACAGTATTGTGTGCACACAATGGTGGCAAATCTTCTTTTGCATGGGTGAATTTCTGAGTGTAGGTCCTGTACTAAGTATGACCAGGAATTGAAAATCATAGAAAATCGTGGAGAAACGCAATTTGCAAACAAAAAAGTCAAAAGATACGAAACAAAATTCTCTACAACATGGTGATCTCGGATTTTCAAAATTTTTAGTTTTTAACTCCAAACATTTCAAAAAAAATCTAAAAAATTGTTTAAAAAGCAACTTTTCATCAATAAATTAGAAAACCCGGAATACATGTAAGAGCACTACGCATGGAAAATGCACAGGCCAAATTTCAAAGCAATATCTCTGATGTTGACTGAGCTATAGCTTCCTGAGTGAAAAAGACTCGGTGACAATTTTTTTTCAAATCGCGTTTTTTTTTAAAGATACCGACAAATAAATGCTAATACTGTACTTTTAGGCAACAACAGTCTAGAAACATCTAACTTTCATTGAATTCAGCTTACTTCAAAATTTGACCTCAATTGACCCGATTTTGACTTAAACTTCACCTGAGGGTCATTTAATGAAGTCAGAATGTAAAAATGAGTACTTTCATCGAATTCTACGTGTAAAATTTATCATAAAACACGTGCCGCATGAGTTTCATTGATATTTTGAAACTGATGACCTTCTGTTACCTGACCTTGACCTTGACCTTGACCTTTAATTCTACTTTTGGTCATATGGAATGTGAAATACATCCCTTTGAGAGGTTTGTGGTTAATAAAATTCAATGTAAAAGACTTTGAATGCAAAGCACGTCTCGTCAACTCGAGAAACTAGAATTTGACCTTTGACCTGACCTGTGACGTCACATGTGACCTCCAGGTCAACACGAATTATTTTGACTCGACAACTTTTCCGTGGCTATCTATTGCCGGCTTGCGCGTCTCACTGCGGCTTATGGTTCGGAAGATACGAAGGGGGTAAAATTTACCCCCCTGCGCCGCGCGTTCGGCTGGAGACCCCCACGCCGCGCGGGTTAAGGCTGCACATTTATCATTTGCACGTAGGAAAATATTATAGGATAATAAATGCACATGTTGTGAAAATAACTATATACTAAATCTGAACAGGCTGGAGCATGTCTGGGCTTAAAATTAACTAACTCAAACTGGCCTGGTCTGGCCTGGTCCTGGCGATCAACAAATTCATGTGGTTGCGACCCGGGCTGGCTGGAGGTCGGTGGGTCCGTGACGAACTACGCACTGCTGCCATCCGATCGGAATGTGTTGCCAGGTGATGAGCAGAATGTAATGTGTGTCGTGGCCAGTCATATCAGACAATGGACTGATCGCCCGCCCCCTGACCACTGCAGCATCACTTGACATTCAACGCAGCCACTGCAACCGGCACAAGGTCACTCAAAGGTCGAGAAGAAATAGCGGATCGAGCTGCCTCGAGTGAGGGACAAATATCGTCTGAAACCGATTCAAACGTATATAGAATACTGGCACAACTTAGCTCGAACCAAAATTAAATATTTCCTTGTGAGACATTTAAAGAATGAGCTTAGTAATAACTATGAAATTAACTAACATTGTGGGTTCATAAAGATAAATCGCCTCTAAACGTAAATCAGCACTGGTCAGACTCTGGAATGAACTAAGAAATGATTTGGTACCAACTAAAACAAGCTCGTAGTCCTAGTGGTGATGGAACAATTATAGATGAAATAATGGCCGAAAATGGCACACAATATACTCTGAAAAAGTCTGCCTGGCTTTAAATTCCCCTCGGAACAGGGTAAAGGTTCCAATAAGCACTTAATGTTCTAGTTATATTGAAGCTTAGGCCCTTAAGGATTTAGTCATTGGCATAGGAAAGCACAAGCCTGTAAATATCTGTTACTTTTTAGTCCGCTACTAGGTATAAAATCAAGTGTTATCAAGAATCAGCGTGAGCACAGGTTAATGACAATTTGAAAACATATAAGGCAAGCCGGCCATTTCAGGATACTTTTCTGAGTAGCGAGGTAATGGATTCATCAAATTTATTTTACAGTGTCGAATCGAGAAAAGTAAGTTAGTTTTTGGTTCATATACTTCGTTACTTCTCTGACCGTTACTCAGTTACTAAAAAAGTATCTTTGAGTGACTTTGCCTGCATTTACATTATCTTCTAACCAGCGCTAACGCTGAAATCACTATATTTTCATTGCAAGGGACTAAAAAGTACCAGAGTAACAGGCTGGTGACCCGCTACGGCGATTGGTTCACAAACCTAATCAAGCCATGTTACTTTGCAGCCGGACTATCTTTCCTCCACAAATGTAGTCTCAGTGATCCATATTACTTTCCGAAGCGAGTAGGTATATACTACCCTCATCACTAATTGAATAATGCGCATTATCAATAATAGGACAGCATGTGACTGCATTTTTGCCTAAGATGTTAACAATGCTTTCTTCTTGTTTTTGCCACGTGTAGGCTGCGATAAATTTCTATCGTTCCAGAAATAAAACAATGTTCATTATGTTTATTCTGATATTCAAATTTCGTTCTGTTCACGCTACGGCTATCTATTAACCCACCATTGGCGGAGAGCGAAAAAGCCCACCCCCTTGGTTGTTTGCTTTAACTTAAAAGGGAATAACGGTATCAACGTAGTTCCTCTGCAGCTACCTTTTTCTGCGTCAGTTGTACGTCCTGTGTGCAAGGATCTTTTCGTTTTACCTGATACATAGTGATTTTCGTGACGTCACTAGATGTGATGCTGGACAGGAAAGCCAGACGGTACACATGCCATTTTAAAAGCAAAACAGAATCCCGACCCTGACCTGATATTGAAAAAAATGCAAAAATAACTTACTGTGACTATCGAATTATACGCTTAAAACAACTTTCATACAACATGTGTTGCATGACTTTCGCAGACCTTTTGCCTATACAGTGACCTTTGGTGACCTGGTCTTAGCCTTAACCTTTCCTAAAAATTGCACTTTTGATTAGTGTGGGAGATTCAACATACCAGCACTTAATGTAAATAATCCTATTGTAACGCTTTGCATGCAGAAAAGTGTAGTCTAATAATTAAAATGTCTCAGTTTTTACCTTTGACCTCACCGTGACCTGACATTTGACCTAGAGCTGAAATTTTTAGCACGTTTTAGACTTGTCTCGTTGAGATATTTCGCCTTTGCCGTCTTGTGCGTCACGCTGCGGCTATTGGTTCGAAAGATAAGGTGGGGGTGGCGAAAAACACCCCCAGTCTGTGTTTGAGTGTGGGTGTGGGTGTGGGTGTGGGTGACATCATGACATCCTGACACCATGACATGCTGTCATATCTGAAGCGTCAAATGGCATGCGTAAACAGTTTGTCAGCTTGTGGAAATCCAGACAAAATATGCAAACCACCAGTTCAGAGGGTAGTGTGCTCCTGCTCAACCAACTCATGCATGTAACTTCCCTCGTCAACAGGCATTCCAGTAAAACAACGGACAAGGCTACACTTAAAGGGACATTGCCACCTTAGCATTAGGTTTGAGTTAAGAGATAGCCATTGTACGTGCTGGCCTCTGAAAATAAGTATGGTATCAGTTAAAGCAACCAAAATGGTCTAATTAAAACATATTTGTGTTTAACTTTTACATCTGTAAAACTTAAGCCCTTAGTGTATTGGTATGCGGGCTTAAGTATTGATGACGTCATCTCTGTCTAGCATATTTGTATTGTAGTCAACTTGGCCAGAAATATGAGCAGCAATTAACAGAGCGAAGGTTTTGTCCACTACCCAAACTTCCTTCGTTTTTCTTTTCCATGACGTCAACCAGATAATATAACTTCGGTTTGTAAGAGTTTTAGTTATTTTTGTAGAAAAACAAATGTGATATTCGTGATCAGCAGCATTCATTTCATATTTTTGCATAATATGACTTACATTTGACAACTTTCAAAAAGGTGGCAATGTCCCTTTAAGTTTAGGCACATTCCACAGTGCATGCAGTTCATGTTCATCAAGTCACATGCTCCGTCGGTAGTCTGGGCCATCGGTATGGTGAAACCGTTAGGGCGTCGAACATGTCCCTAGGCCCGCCCCCACACGGGTGCGTTTTTCATGCGTTGCGTTATGTTCGTTCACCAACTATTCCGCAAATGCATCATAGGTTTCCCAAGCTGAAAGCAAGCTGAGTTTGTGTCATCTGCCTCGTGAAGCACCGTGACGAGTGCTGACACGTCGAGACAGATCGAAGCGCCACGCTGCGCATGAAAAAACACCTCCGTCGTGTAAGCAGGACCTTAGTGATGGGTTGTTGATTCGTCAGCTATTGACCAATGCCAGGCGAGGTGTGCTCGTTTAGCGCCGCAGCGACATTGTCCCAGGGAATGCAAGGGCAGACCAGGGGTCAAGAGGTCATCAAAGACAGCGGCCAGTCCGCAGAGTAAGCGCCAGTTACGGGTGTCTGATGGAAAAGATCAGCTGAAAAATTAAACAGCTGCTGCACGGTTGTGATACTACCGCCCGCACATCAGCTGATGTGCGAGCGGTACACTTCCCAGCGGTAAGCAGTTGTCTGTGGTTTGGGAGCGAACCCAAGTAGATTTAACCCACAGCTTATGCAAACGCCTCTGATTTAGTACGCCCTACTCACAGATCTTCGCTCGATGGGAGGTGGAGCCCTGACACATGTAGCAGAGGTTGGACCTTTTCCATCTTTGCTGGTGACTGGCGCTAGATTTTCTTACCGATTTCCTATATAAACCGTGTTCTGGGCGCTCTCAACTCACGATAAGCGTTTCTGATGACACGAAATCGCTGCCGAACAGACATAAACCCAATAACAACAACTTTACTATTCAGTTCATCAGGAGGCCGTTTAAATTGGAGGCAGCTGAAATTTAACTGCAAAGCGACCGCCATAATAGTGGCCTCGGGCGAAACTTTCCAGCGGTAAACAGCTGTCTAAGGTTTGTGAGCGAACCCAAGTCGATTAAACAACTCTACCTCACCAGAGGAAATACAACTTGGGGATACCCACTGAAGTCCTTGAACAACTGATCCTGGGTCATCAATCTTTCTTCAGACCCGTAAACAAAACAGAAATGCACGGGAAAAATACATATTCATTTACGAAATTTGCATATATTCGTTGGTGATACCGTAACATCATATAGTATGGGAGGGAGGAATCAGTTGCAACAACGAAAGTATTAAATGAAATATATTTACAAATCGACACTGCCGCATTTGCATGATTTGGATATTTTTACAGACAGCAGAACTTCAAAACTTTTCCAATACTTAAAAACAGCAGCGACAATGCAATTCACCAACGACCTGCAGTGGCTTGTGTCGAACACAAACTGCAGGGGAGGGGTTGATTTAACCCCCTCCCCACTCCCAAAAAATATGTTATGTGACGACAAGTGAAAAACGGTGTTAAATAAATGGATACAAGTTTTATTCGAAACTTTTTTTTGTTTTTAATTAAGGTGAAAATTGAGGTCAATAGAGGTCATCAAAAGTCAAGTATTCCAAAAAAATATTCATGTTTTGGGACTTTGCTCCAGGAATTTCCATATAATTAGAAAATTATCCCACCTAGAAACAAAGTGAAAAACAGACCACCAGCCATTTAAATTTTCAACTCACAACATATCCTCACGTTCACCATGAAATCAATGTTTTATGTTACAATAGTCATAAAGCTAGAAATCCTGTTTTATGGATTACCGTTTTTCGATAACAGTTTGTTATACTCAATAACGGGAACGGAATACTATTTACGCCATTTTTTGTTTTATCAAGGAATTTCATTTTTTCAATGTTCTTGATATTTTTAATGATAACTAGAAAATTTGACCTCAGGTCAAGGTCAAGTGGTGATCTAACTAGGCCATGATGCATAATGGGAGATGCGCCTCGACTAGAAAAGCGCATTGCCGCTGACTGTATTTCTCCATTTTGATTATGTCTGAATTATTGCCAAAAAAGTGACAGTAACCTTGGCCTACCCCAAATGACCCCATAGGATTCATGGAACTAAGCTCCACTTTGATTATCAATAATATTCTATAATAACAAAAAACAGAAGTAATTGGACTAATATAACGCATACCTTTGAAATCAAAATAATTGGAATATTTCCTCATTGACCTTTAATAGGCAGGTCACATTATTGACTCGACCTTAGGTCATCGATACACAACTTTCGAGACCAACACATTGCTAGTTTGTATGCCCTTATTACATTTTATGACATTTTGCCAATGACATTTTGGAAATTACAAACTGATCAGTGAGAAACTCTGCCTTTGGCACAACTGCAAACGTTTTCAATTTATCTCCTCCCCCCGAGGTCAATTTATTTGTCAAAGTGTGCGTACTTGCTATACCTACCAACAGATGTGCAAAATCTCGCGGTGCTGAGCTCCATCCTTATTCACACTATCAGCGAAAAGCCCGCGGGGAGAGGAGACGGACATCTCTGCACTGCGCAGGTTATTAACAGCATATTCTTGTTTTGACGCACTTGCTCGCTCTGAAGCAGCAGCAAACTGACACTTTAGGTATAGTTATGTTGAATCGCTAATCCAGCACTCAGCCCCTCGTGGAAGACGGTGCAAAGAGGACGTTCGGCGAAATATGTCTCATAAAGGTGTGCGAAAACGTGTTGTTCTGCTTGAAGGAGCATCGCCCGCTTGACACGAGAAGGCTATAAGTCCTGAAGAACCAGCTGAAGTACACAATAGTATTGGGATCTTAAGATTAATTTCGATGTCGTGATTATGTCCAGCAATAGCCGTTTTTACAGTGGATTTTTGCGCTGGTGAAAATAGTATTACTAATGATAACATTACTAAGGTTTGGTACATATGCTTCACGAATCAGGATTCATTTTTACTTACAATTTCGCTTCGAATGCTTCCTACAATCTTTTGATGCGCTGATAGGTAATAACTCCCTCTCTTACAATCTTTTGATTCGTTGGTGAGGTACAATTATTTTTTTTACAAATGTGAAGTTTGGTGGTAATAACGATTGAAGCAACCAACTAAAACCTCAGACTTAAAACATTTCGTGGCCATTGTGGCGTGGTGGTCACTGAAATCGTCACGAAATGTTTTTTTGGCCGCTCGCCGCCGAACCGACCCGCATACCGCACGCACATAGACAAAGCCAAGCCGCATAGCCGGCCGCCGGGTCGTTTTGGCACCTGCATGTCCCCCCATTGTCCCCCCGGCCGTCGCTGACGTCATCGCCCTATCCGGTGACCCGCTAGATGGCAGGACCTTACGATCAGTCCGCTAGATTTATCCATTTGAGAATGAATATATTCTTAGCTTAACAAATTGACTCCAGAGTCCAGACACATTTGTTCTTTTTAAAACGGGCAATTATGTATCAAAAACCTGTGAGCTTAATGTATGTTTCCAATACTATTGAATAGTTACTATATCTGTTTAATCAGGTATATATTTCCTGGAATTTATAATGAAACAGAACTTCCATTCCAAAATCTCAATAGTGTTATTCTTAGTAATGTTTTCCTCACCAGTGACAAAAATCCATCAATAAAATGCCTATTACCAATGGTCTACCGTAGAGTGGAATACACAACTTGTCTTGGAAACTAAGCAACTTCCCAAAAATATACCAAATATTGTGATTTCGACCACTTGCAATGTGCTAACCACTCCCCTAACCAACCTTACTTGGAGAGGCCAGCACAACACACACTCGCCTTTTGTGAGGCTCCGCTTATTGGATTTTCCTACCTTCATAAGCCGCATGTTATGAAGTCGGGGAATGTTATGGGGACATAGCATCACAAAGCCGCATAATAATTGCTGTAGCTGCATATCTGAATAAGTCGGGCCAGAGCAGCGTGCATTGAGTACACTAGATAGAGTGGCATGGAAGGCTTGGCTTCACAGGTGCTGTAAAATATAAACGCCTTGTAGTGGAAACTAGCTCTACTCTGCATGCATAGAATGAACATTCCAATAAATCAGCGCGTACCTCACTCCACTTCTGATTCAGAGCGTAACGACATTCGCCGCAGCATTCAGGCTGTTAAGCCATCAATCAAAACTACGTGACACGTATCCAAATCGAATAACGCTTGTTTCGAGATTCACAAACCACGATCTCATCACAAGCGTATCAATCCTGCAGACAAGGTACGTGTAAAAGAAAATCAGCTACGAAGAAACGAGAAACGATTCTGCACGTTTTCTGTGTACGACAGCATCATTTAATGGCATTAATGACCGTAATTATCAATCACCCAGAAGCATCATTGATGTTATCATTACTACTTTTTGGAAGCGGAATATTGCGTTATATGGTGCAAGTTGCAACCACCTTTTTTGCTGGATAATTAGGTTTTCTACAGCTTTCCTGTAACTATAAATCCTAAAGATTAACTCCTGAGATCGTGTCCTGGCTGGAGTGATAATCATGTTATTGGGCGTCGACAGAAGAAAAAGTTGAGATGGCATATGTCTTCACTGAAACCACTAGGGTGGATATATTTGTCACAGGAACATTTGTGTCCAGAATCGTGATTCACAGATACAGAGACCATCAGTATGAGTCATGAGCATTTATGCTTTTCGCAGTTTATTTCGTCCTAAATAATCATTGCACGGGACGTCGAACGAAAAACGTTGTGATGATATAAGTCTCCACTAAAACCACTTGAGTGGGTATATTTGTAACATTAGTATTTGTGTCCGGAAACATAACCTACATAGTTATGAAGAGGCTGTCAGGTGACTAGGTCCATTTGTATACGTCATGAACAGTTGCGCGTTTTGCAATTGCAAAATTGCAATTGCAAAATAACCTACATGTTAAATACAACAAAGTCCTAACATGTGATTGTTATTTGTCGTTATCCGTCTTCATGAATAATTTTTGCACTGTGGGTGTACAATTTAAAGGGTTTTTAAGGTTTTAATGTTTTGGTAAATAAGCTTCAGAATGAAGTTAAGCATGATGATTATTTTTTGCTATAACTGTTTTCATGGAACTTATCTTACAAAAGTGCATGGAATAGCTGATTCTAAAGCTTATTTACCCGAACATTTAAACCTTATAAGCCACATACAACTTAAAAAGAACCAAAACCTATAAACCTTAAAAACATCAAAAAAGCTGAAAAGTATTATCTTTCATCACAAATATCCATCGTGAAAACGGCTATTGCCAACTATTCCGCTAGATAACTGCAAATGAACTGGAACTTTATGTCATCCTAGCAATCGTAGGGATCCGCTTAGTTATCCCACATTCTAAGCTCTATAAAGTGCACTGCACGAGCATGCCGTGTGAGAGTTCTTAAACGGCTTAGCTGCACAGGCGTACCAAACATAGTCATTTGAGTTGTGATGTCGAAAACCGAACAATTTTAAGGTGCTCCTCTTTAAAAAACAAATTAGAACACTGTGGACCACCCCTATAAATCTACTTTTAAAGTATTCAATTTCAAGGAACATCTCGTTCACAATTATCCTGTCAATCGTGTGGGTATCGCCGTTCAGTGCAGACCGCAGCTCATCTATAATCCGAGCACCCCTCGACCTGACCCCGTCAGCACCGTCCTGGACTTCCCCGCCTATTGATGACGGCGTCGGCGGCCAGTCCAATCTCGTTTCCGGTTGAACACACACCGCCACACCGCCACATTGAGACCTCGCTGACGGGGCGGTCGCCGCTTTATTGGGCCTGGCTCGGCCGCACCGTCGACAGGTCAGCCGCATCTGGCGCCGCGAGGTCGCAGGGTCATCAGCGCCGTGTGGGTAGCCGACTGACGTTCCGGGGTCGCTCCGCGGACGTTCCGCGGACGTTCCGGGGACGCCGTGGGCGCAGTGGGCGCGGAGCCTGATGAGCCGGAGAGGGCCCCGCCGCGCAGAGCCGCCGTCCGATCCCACCCGTGACGTCATTGACTCGGCCGGAAAAGGCTTCGAGCCGTGTCGCCCTCCGTCGTCATTGACTAGCGCTAATGTCACCATACGTCCGGCACAGTTTTCTCCAATTGCCGAACGGGCTCTCGATTGAACGCCCCACTGGCCATTTATGTCAAACAATGTCTCGTATGTATGTGTTCAATTGTCGCAAAAATCTGCAACGACGTTGAACTTCCCAGACATGGCAAAAGGTCAGCGGAAATGGTAGTTTGCGCACCGTAAAGGGCCATGGCAGGCGACATTTTAGCTATACAAAGGCTGTAATTGCAATGCAGGAGTTGAGTTCGAATGGCTGAATGTGTTCACTGTTCAGTGTAGGAGTGGCAACTGAAGTTTATATGGAAACGTTCAGCTCAAAGTTATCGCATAGTTTTGCCTGCTCGTTAGTCTGATTCGTGTCACTGCAACTTACAAATTGACTAGCTGTGTAAGTTATACAAGATGTTATGAGGAGCAAAACGCGATGTACCTTCTACAAACACATAAAGCAATCTGGGTTCTGAATAATAAGTAATTTACTATAGTTACACAATATCACATGCATTTAACACAACACCCCGAACGATGGTGCTCGGACGTAATCTTCCAACAATTTTAGTAATAGAAAGCACACAAACACATATTCAGCTGCCACGAAATACGTTTTATGTTGATGACCTTGTTATCTACACGATGTACTTTTTTGCTGTGATCATAAACATATACGTCCTAACAAGCCTTGGAGATTCATGATCATGAAATGAAAAGCTTGACATATGCTAATGTTAAAATTTGTAAATAAAATGCCTCATTATTTCTGAACTCCTGACCTAATTGTTTGTATCAATCAGCATTATTCATATGCATTTTACGCTTTCTGATTTTTGCCGGCTCATGGTGTTCCACAAAGGATCAGTGCAAATAGGCTCACTCTAATTTGTTGTTTATCTAGTTTGTGATGTCATCTCTCGGCTTTTCACGGCTATCTAGAATTGCCTCTTACTTTACCCTAAATATACTATGCCAACATACGACACTCGGATTATACGACAGCAGATTAGTGAACTCTGGTCTGCCGCGCCGGTTTGAGGTGTCCGCCTGCGGTGGTATGCTGTACCGCCGTGTAGCTGAGCAGGCGGCACAGTATAACTCACGGCGAAACTGCCGGGCCCCGGCCGCGCTATGCCACACGGCCGGTACCGTCAAGAGATTCAGCAGCAATTATTCGGATGAGTTTCTAGACATTATTCCTTTTAAATTTGAGTGCAATAAGTCGATCAGTGTGCCTCAGCTAACCGCATGTCTTGATTTGTGCGACTTGAATGGAACCAAGGAGGCCAGTTCGACCCAACGCTACTACCTATCGTCTTTGTCATACAGCTATTTTTACAACGGTTGTGTAGGTTGTAAATGCAATTTTCATCTGTATTTTAATGAGTGATACGCGCATTATATAGCCGGTGTACGGTGTGCTATCGACTGCGCGCGCCGGCTGTGATCGACTGCACACCGTATATTGACTAAAGGACGCACGTATCACTCAGTAAAATATAGTTTAAAGATCGAGTTTACAACCTACAACCTACAACCGTTGTAAAAATAATTGTATGAGAAAGGCTACCGATGTGTTGTTTTATGACACCTGACCTGAGCTCCTCCTGTTCTAGATCATGCCCTGGCTCGCCTGTTCCATGTCACGTGACACACTGTGCTCTCTTGTTCCATGTCACGTGACTCACTGCGCTCCCCTGCTCTATGTCACGTGACACGCTGCGCTCCCCTGTTCCAGGTCACGTGACGCACGTGGTGGGCGTGGCTGGTCACAGCGTGGACCTGCCTTGTGACATCAACACGGTCGACCCGCAGGATCAGGCTGTACTGGTCCTCTGGTACAAGAGCGGCAGCGGAAAGCCTACTTACACGTGAGAAACGAACAACTGATGACGGCATTGTTGGCGAACGGTGCTAAACTCATTGTTTTTGCTCCTTAGTAATCGCTGTCAAGAATGAGCATACATGTAATGCAACTTTAGAACGGTATCGGATAGACTTCAACGAAACGCAAAGTATTCTGAAATTGTCAAATTTGCACTTGATTTATCGCCAAATGTTACCAGGTCCTTAGCACTTATCTCAATCTTCCACTAGTAATATAAACGCTTTCCAAATGTCTGCGCTGGCCATCCCTGGACCCATTCCAGTGACATAACGAGTCGCTAAGCACCCGCCTGTCTTTGCTCTGCGGTCTCGCTGTCGATTCACTAACGTCCATCGTCCTGACGGGTAACGAGCTGTGTCGCCGTCCGCAGCTTCGACGGCCGCGGCGGCCGGTCGTTCTCGGACCGTGGCGGGGGCGGCGGCGGGGACGGCGGCGGCGGCGGCGGCG
>JARBER010173586.1:5755-15881 GCA_030265075.1 Balanus glandula
GGAAGGCCAGACCGCTCTGTTGACATGTTATCGCTGTTGCGCGCTGCTCTAGGTGATAAAGATGCTGCTGCTGGTGAAGGAAGGCCAGACCGCTCTGTTGACATGTTATCGCTGTTGCGCGCTGCTCTAGGTGATAAAGATGCTGCTGCTGGTGATCGCTCTGTTCCTCATCTGCTGGGGGCCGAGACTCATCATGGAGATCGTGTTCAAGGTGAGCGTGCCGTCGATTCTCTAAGGCAGAGACGTGTTGAAGGCGACGCGGTCTGCCGCTGGGACATGTGTGTGTGGGAGGAGCCACACCATCCGGTCTGTTGGCAGCTGACGGGATGCTAGCGCTCTAGCAGACCGACTCAATTAGCTTTGGAGGTGTTACAAGGCTAGAACTGTGAAATGATAAGTACCTGGTTCAGACATTAGGCAGATGATCGTCATCATTTTGCGCAAAACGTTGATTGATATTTCTGAACGCAGTTGATTTGTACGCAAGATAACGACTATTTGTGTGCCAAAATGTATAATGCTCATAGAGCTCGCAAAATGAATACCGCCTACCTACAATGCATATTTTGGTGTAAATTTTAGCCAGGTTTATTCTAAAAAAAATCGCAAGCTATAATTCAAATAATTGCAGATTAAGATTTTATCTCATGTTGTTAAGTTGTTTAATGCAACTGAGCTGACAAAATAATGTAAAACATAGATTTGTGATGCATGTTATCTGTATAACCGTGCGTACGTTAATTAAATAACATAGCATATATTTTCTGAACGGCAGGAATGGTGTAATACTTATAGCTTCCTTACCAAGTTAACATAATTGGAAGAAGATTCTTGATCTCTGTGCTGGACAGCAAGCTTAATATGGGGAAAACAGTGTTTAGTTAGCCTTGTTCAATGTTCATACATGCGTCTTGCTTGACGCTTCATTTTGTATGCAGTTTTAAGCTGCTACTTAAAACTTCTGTCATCGAGCATCCAGGCTTGAAAACTTGTCAAATGGTAATGCGAAGTGTCTTAGTCTTAAGCCAGTGAAATTAAGTGACCTTAACATTAATTGAGCGTCCTTACGAGTGGATGAAGTTTTCAGCAGACTGATGAAGCAATTAGCTGTCTCTAATTACGCCGTCTAATCCACTTCCTCGCCTACGCTACTTTTGAACTGATCTGGGTGGGCGGATCCCACTGATATGGCCAAGGAGCCGGAGGCTGACCCTGTTTAGGATGACACTTACTGAGATAAGATAACTCTGACGTCACGCTGACGTCGCTTAACAGCAGAAAGTCGTGAGACGTGGAATTCCAAAGTTCACGACTGACGCTGACTCCAGGCTAAGAATGGCAGCGAATGCACGAAACTCGCTCTCCCACGAAACCTTCCCTAATCTAGAATGGTTTAGTACCCCCAGAGGTCATCATTTGTCAGAGTCAGGCAAACGGTCCAATCGGAAGGCGAATTTGACTTTCGGTTGGCCGGCTGGCTCCCTGGCCGGAGCTGTGTAAGCCGCATGACCAGCTGACTGCTGACTCGGCGCTCGTCTACCAGCCATCGGTCAGAGGGCTCGTCGCGAGCCAAGCCAATAGATCAGACAACACAGCTGGCTGAGTCGAACAAACGCTGACTCAAACGAGTCGCCACTGTTTGCGACGTGAATGTTAATGAGACGCTTCGGTGTTCCCTTTGGTTGAGCTGTCGTAATTTGGACCAGATGAGATTCAGTGATGCAAATGGGACAGCCGTTCAAGATGTTATTGTGATTCGTGAAATGGGCGAATTTATTCAACTGGTATCTCGCTCATTTTGCTTGAAAACGGAAAGCAGTTGCGTAGCGTTCTGCAGCTGGGGAATTATATCCTATATTATCTTATTTTCCTTCAAGTCTTCATCCATTCTATTTTATTCATTCATTCATGTATGCATTCATTCATTGGCTAGTTTCATTCAGGTAAAGTCTTGGATAAAAGTTATGTTGGCATTTAGTCCACAGGCGCAAATCCAGGAGTTCGGTCAGTCGGTCACGGGGCAACGCCATACAAAAGTTGCACTCTACGGTCGCGCATGTTGGGATTAACATTGGCGATCCCGGCCTAAAGGGAGAGGGAGCACCCCAGCGCGCTCCCCTGGATCTGCACCTGGTCCAGATTTCCAATTGGAGATCTTATAATACAGCAACTATGGATTTCAAACCTCATGAGACCCCATTTTTGGCTATAACTTCTGAATGAATGCTCGAACCGGAATCAAATTTTCGCAGTCTATTTCAACGCAGGTGCCAACTTTTGACCATTTAGCTTGTTAACACAAAATGGAAATTTACGGAGCCAACCACGTTTGGCCTGGCCCACTTTGGCTCCACCGACCGGCCGTGACCCGGTTGGCTCTGAACGGTGTCAGTCAAGCTGCCGTGAACGCGAGGGGCGGACGCAACGAGGTCGGAAGCTACCTGAATGAGAAGCTTTAGGCCTTGCCTTAAATTATAACCACTCATCACGTTTTTTGTTGTGCTGTTTTCGCTGTTATATTCGCCCTATCAATTGTACCTAAGTCATTGTCTGCCCCTGTAGCTCAGTCGGTAGAGCGCTGGGCTTGTGACCCAACCGGTAGTGAGAGCCCGGTTCGAGTCGCTTCGGCGCTCGCTATTTGCTCCAGACTGGGATGGCCTGCGGTCGGTGACGGCGGCCGCACTGATGGCCAGTTGACGTCTGTGAGTGGGGCGGACCGTGTCCGACTGTGTGGACATGTCAAGCTTTCGTCTCTAAATGCTGCCGAATACCTGGAATTTCCCTATCGGGCGGTAGAGGTCAGGACTTGCGCAACAAGCTCTGCTTAGCGCGGGCTTTGACTTCGTCAATCCGTCCATTCAAAGTGTTCGGACTTAACTAAAAAAAAGTTGCTTTAGGTAGTTTTGCGTTGTATTTACTATTGTAATTAATTGCTTGTCATTTAAATATTTTCAAAATCAAAACTGAATCATTGAGCTTATTGAGTTATTTATCAACTGTTACGCAATAAAATAGTTCTGAGAGAATGTATTTCAATCACAGACCTCTTCTGTATTGTCATGAAATTGATTTATTTTCCAAATCAAAACTGAATCAGTCATTGAGCTTATTGAGTTATGTATCAACTGTTGCCCAATAAAAATAGTTCTGAGAGAGCAAGCGTCATTAGTATCAGTTCATTGCATTACTGTATTTCAATCACAGACCGCTGAACTGCATTGTCATCAAATTCATAAGCAAGCACAAGTCCCCGTCGTCTGTGTCACCAGCGTTAGTGATGACGGCTTCTACTTCGCCTTGGTTATCAGTGGTCGAATATATACTGTGACTCGAACGTTCTGGTCCGGTGGACTGCAGCAGCGCAGAACGCGCACGTGGCACAGCGCGGCGCCTCGCCTCGTCCGGCCGGCGGGAGGTCTGTGTAGGCGAATCGCCACAGGCTGGAGCATGTCGTTTCATGACACCCTCCATTTCCAACTGTACGATGACGTTTAGTTGCGGGTGGCCTGGAGCAGGTGGTTACATGCCACTGCGCCCGCTTCATGGGTCCAACTGACCGGTCAGAGGCCGCCGTCCCGCCCGTAGGGACGGAGCTTAATGGTCACGTGCTGTTGAGGCCACAACCTACGACACGCTTGCCTCTACTGTAGCAATGGATTTACCGACCCTAAATTTCTATTTTTGTTAACAGATCATGAACACAAAATGGCTCCCGGGCTGAGCTAGGCTGTTCGAAATTTGGATTGCGTTTCGGCACAGTCTTAAGAAGTTATTGCCAAGAAACGGGGTCTCACGGGGTTCGAAATCCATAGTAGCTACAAAGGAACATGTTTAGGAGAATGTTTCGAGGTTGTAAAGGGAAGTCTGTTTTCTTTGATATTTTCACGTGTTTGATATATGAGTGGCATTAGCGATTCAGCTTTATGTCATTCATATAGCTTATGAACGAACCGAAGACGAACTCAAAAAGATGAATATGTAATGTCACGAGTGCAGAAAAACAATTAAGTGCATGGCCGAAGACTGACCGCTTTGAAGACAAGTACCTACATACTTCTCAGGAGTTCAATGCACGGTGATTTTATGAGGATCAACAGTGTATTACCACTTCCGGGAATGTGAAAGAACATTACAGTACACGGCTAAAAGTAACCATATGGTCAATTGAAAAACAGTCTTTGGCTATGCACTAGGCATAGATCATGATTTGACGGTAGACACTGAACAGCACGCTGTAGTGACGCTTCCAGCTCTGATACAGCTTCTCAATGTCTCTGTATGCGACGTCACAGATGCGTCAGGTTCGCCGGATCCAATCTGCTCGTGACACAGCCTGGCTGCGGTGCAATACATCACTTTAAATTAGTGTCTGTGTGTCTGTGTGTGCGCCCGGCAGGTGGATCATTTAACAGAGCGTCTGTCTGTCTGTGTGTCTGTGTGTGCGCCCGGCAGGTGGATCATTTAACAGAGCGTCTGTCTGTCTGTGTGTCTGTGTGATGCGCCCGGCAGATGGGTCATTTAACAGAGCGTCTGTCTGTCTATGTGTGTCTGTGTGTGCCCGGCAGGTGGATCATTTAACAGAGCGTCTGTCTGCCTGTGTGTCTGTGTGTGCCCCGCAGGTGGGTCTGAACGTGTTCTCGCCCGTCATCTACACGGTGCGGATAGCCTTCTTCCAGATGCCGTTCATCCACGCCTGCATCAACCCGTTCGTGTACTGCTTCATGTCGAAGAACTTCCAGCGCTCGATGCGTCGGCAGCTGCTGAGACTAGGCATCACGTGCCCGCCGCGGGTCAGCGCCGACCAGCAGCCGCTGCGGAACGGCGTGCCCACCGGCACCGAGTCCACCCGACACACCTACTTCACCACCACCGAGTCGGTGCTGTGAGGAGCTGGCGCTCCGGCCGTGCCGCAGCACTGTGAGAAGGCTCTCCTGGAGACGCGGCCGCTGCGCTAAGGGATTTATCGATGGAAGTTTCTGTTAGAGGCGTGTGAGATGTTGTGGGATGGACCAGAAGAGCTGGACAGCAGAGGGAGATGAGTACTTATGCCTCGGTCCTGGTCAGGTCAGTGATACGGAGTTCGACGCAGCTGGGGAAAACAGGGGTCTGAGACTTATTAGAGCAGGTGTCAGGGATTTGGTAGTTGTCATTTTTAATAAATTACTACCTTGAAGCAAACTACAATCCCGATGTCTGACTAAATTGGCTATAACGCTATCGCAAAGTGTCCTGTGGTTCTGAGCAAGTGCTGATGGCAACAAACAAGATCTGTCACCTCCAGCTACCAATCCTACTGTGGGACAGTCATGTAGCCGAAACTCTGACGAGCGGCGGTAAATAGCAAGACAACTTAATTGTATAAAGTCGGGCTCATATGCAATCGGCGGAATCTCCCCAAGGCTTGGCCAGTTTTCATTTGCAATTTCTAGTCATGAAGTCACCATGGGGTTGCCACGGTGGTTAGCGTACGTATATAGACAGCGTATAAGGCAACTCTGCATAGAACAGCTCCGAGCTGCTCACGGGTACACCATTATGCTTTTGCGAGAAACAGAACAGCTCATGACAAAATATCAATTTTATGAAGAAATCATTAGAAGAATGCAAAGTTTTACGTATATTAAGTCATGATGTAGCAGCATGCTATGTAAAATAATACATACATCCACACAATGTGTGAGTAACATATATATGTTTGTGTTGTTTGTGCATATGTTTGTTGTACTCTGTGATGGACACAGAAATTATCGTGTTTCCTCCGCTGAGGTTATCTGTGTGATATACAGTATCATAGATAACAGTAGATTCTGTTATCTATGACAGTATATAACTGTTATCTATGACATTATATAATCAACAACATTTGGGCTAGTCATTAAATAGTTGCGCCGGAAACTAAAAATAAATATGGTTGCCGTTATGACATCGCAAGAAAATAGACTTGTAATTATCTTTAACGGTGCTTTCACGTAGATACCTACTATTTTAAATTGGCTTACATTGAATGCAAATGTAGTGGATGAAAATGTAATATTGGGTTCTGCTGGGATGGGTTGGACTTTTTCTGCAGCTCAGTCATTCAAAATTGCACTTATGCCAACTGGTACGTAACGGCGCTATTTCACTCGCTGGAAACTGTTGAAAAAACGACATATACTTATTTAAAAATCGTGGAAACCTAATGCTACTTCACATCACACATTAGGTATGTACACACAGTATACAGAATACCTTCTGGCCTACGATCACCGGAAGGCTATAACGACCGAATTCCAAATATATCACGTGCGTTAGATTTTGCGGCATGATTTGAGATCACGCTGCCGGGTTCCGACGATGTACACTGTACAGTCTCATTGTACATTGTACAATGAGACATTGTATTTGTAGACATTGACATTGTACATTGTACGATGTACATTGTACAGTCTCCCCCAAAAGTTCTGTGCTCAGTCTCACCATTAATAGCCTGCAAATCGGTGTTGTACGCAGCAGAATTCAAAGCAACTGGTTTGAGCTTCCCCGCGATATATCGAGGGCGAGCTTAACACAGTTTTAGGAAATTCTGCTGCATGCAGCACCGATTAGACCGTAAGTTCAGAACTTTGGCGAATAGGACTTTTGTAAGAGACTGTACTGGTCTGTACCGGCGTGGTCGTGTCTCAGACTGACCCGTACCGCCGTGCTCGTGTCTCGGGCTGTTCTGTACTGGCGTGCTCGTATCTCAGGCCGGCCTGTGCCGGCGTACTCGTGTCTCAGACTGGCCTGTGCCGGCGTGCTCGTGTCTCAGGCTGACCCGTACCGCCGTGCTCGTGTCTCGGGCTGTTCTGTACCGGCGTGCTCGTATCTCAGGCCGGCCTGTACCGCCGTGCTCGTGTCTCAGACTGGCCTGTACCGGCGTGCTCGTGTCTCGGGCTGTTCTGTAGCGGCGTGCTCGTATCTCAGGCCGGCCTGTGCCGGCGTGCTCGTGTCTCGGGCTGTTCTGTACCGGCGTGCTCGTATCTCAGGCCGGCCTGTAGCGGCGTACTCGTGTCTCAGACGAACGGGGCGTCGCCCGTGTGGTCCTGAGATCATGTGCCCAGTTACGCCATTACACACCGGCCGCGTGTCCCGAGCAGTACCTATGCCGGGGAGTGTCGCCGCTTCACCGACGCCGGGCCGCGGTGTTGGCTGTGTCCGCGTCTGTGACGGACGCTGTGTTGTGTTCTCCTGTGCTGTGTTCTATACTGGGCCTCTGAGCCAAAAAAAAAACATGTTTATGTGCGCGCCAAGTGCGAGCGTATGTTTGCGCGTGTGCGCGAGTATGTGCGCTACGCTCAGAGCTGCTGTGAGCTCTATGTTTCTCATTACCCAATGGCGGCTGCGCCAGAGAGGTCTTGGTGGAATGGTTTTGCTATAAGGGATATATCGTTTAGAGGCTCTATTCTATCGCTGCAATGTAAATCTCGCTATCTCTCGATGCTGTGTGTTGTAGGAGAACGCTTGGCGCTGTGTGTATGTACTGGTTGCAATGACAGAAACTGACAATCTCTCCTTGTCTCGTTGTACGGCATGGTTTTGATGGATAAAGTGAATGAAATAAATGTATAATAATTGTTGTCTGCGTTTATTTTATCACACACGGACAAAACGAGGGATACTGATCCACCATATAAACTGAGGGTTACATGACATGGGGCAGTTTATCATATCATGCTTTTGTTTATCAAGCTGCATTCGTTCAAGCGTGCCAACTGTGACATGACGATCAACTTATCTACTTCGAAACAAAACCAATTACTGGAAAGGTTACAGACGTCATAAATTTAATCAAATGATATGACAAACTTCATATCTATACAGCTATAAACCTCAGACAATTTCACTTTCGACGACCGGACGCAACAGGAACGAATCAAGTAACTCATCGTGCCTAGGCTGGATGTTCCAGTGCAGGGCAGAACCAAGCAGCAGTAAAATTGAGCATGTACGTTTGCAACAATGACTGCGACGTGGCGTTTTCTTTTTCGTCGCCCTGTTTGTTTTTCCCATCTTGGCGATTCGCAGGATCCTATAAGTCAAACAGAAGGTTTCACATTATCATTGGTGCTACATCCGTCAACTGGAAAGCTTAGAAACACGTATCGTTTGTATTTCTCTTTCTCACTGGAATGATCGGTATGTCCCTAGCTGTAGGTGTACCAATAGCGTCGTATCAAAGACGCTATTGATCATCAAAGATAATATATCATAAGGTGCTGGCTTACAGGAGCTCTGATTATGGTATGTTATACTTGAGCAAGTTTAAGAAGCCCCAGCACATGCCGATGCCGCAATATCACAATCATGTTGCAGTAGCAGGATCACGTAGTCAGTCGAACAGCGACTGTGAGACACGTGAGGCCACAGCTGTCAGTTCTGCTCTGCCTCATCTTCCCACTGCACTGGTGCTGGTCGGTTTGGCAGAGTAGCCGTACTCACCCCGCCGCGGGCTCCCACGCCCGTCACATGTTCCGCTACGCATCCTGGGGAATCGTACGGTGATAATATCCAGGTCACGGGGCATGGTGGCTCTGCTTCAACGGGAGGACATGCTGTATGGTGTGAAGTTTTATTTAAACTCAACCTGAATTGATTTTAGCTTTACTGTTCTAACTATTATAATTACATTTTAACAAGCATGTGACTTTTTCTTGGGTTTTATTTACTAAGTAATCTTGTTTGACATGCGAGCTCTCTTAGCATTCTTACTGTGTATAATACTTTTCAAAACATTGCCGCAAAGGTATTCAATATTTTACAATATACAATATTCAAATACGAAGCATCCTGTATTTTGAGTTGGTATTGCTTATGAAATAAGAAGACGTTCCTATACCTCAATTGTATATGTATTACAATGTATTGATTCCTGTCATGTCCTGACCAGGGAATCCCTACAACTTAAATGGCCTTTCCGCAATGAAGATGCTTAAGCCTGACCTTAATACCCTTTGAATACAAAGTGTGCATAGTGTACGATCCAAGCAAACCGAAAGGCAACACAGCAGAGCCGATTACTGGGGAAGTTTCCGATTAGGTATAAATCTGGTTCACTTCTCCACGTTATGTCTTTGTAGAAAGCCACTCAACGCATGTAAAGCATGCATGGGAATCACCGATATCCTGATACATAGGCTGCGCATGGTCTATAGCAAAAGTTATAAGCTTACGGTTTAAGCGGTGCTGCATGGAGAGGAATTTCAACAAAATCATATTGTGCTTACCCCTATATATCGCGGGTGAGCTCAAACTAGTTGCTTTGGATTCGTCTGCGTACAGCACCGACTAGCAAGCTATTAATTAATGGGAGAGACTTTACACATAACTTGCTTTGGCTAGTAACCGTACATACATCGTTGTCTGAAATGTAATCGTTATCAAATAACGTATCGTCGAATAAATCGACACAAATAATTAGCTCATATGCATGATTATTATCCTCATTGGTATGATACAAATAAAAGACATTTGTATGCGCGCTCGATAACCGAAAGGACTATTTCCTCCTTTCCGTATCGACCATCGTGCAGATATTGTTAGTTTTCAGCTATGCGGTACAGTATGTCTTCAGGCGCTTACTACTAGTGCCATCTAGGGGCAGGAATATAAGTAGCGCAGGCTCGTAACGACTCTCTGGCCATCCTCCCCCCCCCCCTTCCGACCCGGTCCGGTCCGGTCCGGGCTAGGTGAACTAAAATGCATACATCTGAAGCCCAGGTTCGGTCTGGCCTACTCAGATCGGGTAAATCACTATTTTCACACAAAAATGCAATAACTATCCTGGCATATGTATTATTAACTTGTTACGAGCGAGAAAAAGTGCCAACGAAACCTAACTGAATACGGGATTTGTATTAATGTAAACGGCCGACCCGACGCGACCCGACGCGACCCGACGCGATCCGACGCGATCCGACGCGATCCGACGCGATCCGACGCGATCCGACGTGATCCGACGTGATCCGACGCGATCCAACGATATCCGACGCGATCTGACGCGATCCGACGCGATCCGACGCGATCCGACGCGATCCGACGCGATCCGACGCGACCCGACGCGATCCGACGCGACCCGACGCGATCCGACGCGATCCGTCGCGACCCG
>JARBER010173697.1:0-15870 GCA_030265075.1 Balanus glandula
GTGCACACCTTTATCCCGCAACTCAAAAACTATCGCGTGTCTACGGAATGGGTTGTCCTTCGCCGACGAAGGTACCCTTCTGGTAAATAGTACTGATTTGTATTAGGTGCCAACGGATGGGTACGTGACTGGCGACAGAGACAATGAATCTAACATTGTGATTAGTATGTGTATGTTGGTCCATATGCATGACATCATAGGTAATACCTATGTAATGAAGAGCATGCCATTTTGAAAATGTATGAAACAGTAGTGGAAATTGGTAGTGACAATTAATGACAACTAGGCCGCCACAGATGACAATGGTATACTGCTAATTTGGTTTCCTTGCTTATACCAAGGCCGTCAGCTGAGCAGGATCAACAGACATCCTTGGAATGAGCAGGATTCAAAGTATATTTTCCACTCCATTGTGTAGGCAAACAATACGGGAAAAGCCCGCAGTTGGATGAAATCCAAAAATACTCGCAAGCAACTTGCAAGTACCGGTGACTGAAAATGTGGAACGCTTAGCTACTTTAACTTGGAATGCGCTTGATGAAAATAATTATGTGCAAAAGCTAGTGAAGTCACAATGCATTTTCGTCTTTATCGATTTCAAGTAATATTTCCAATGTCTGGTGAAAATGTCTTTGTTTCATTTTTACATCATATTCTTTCAACTGCAAATATTGTCATGGGCAGCTTTCGTAGCTCTGAATGAATATCTTCATCGAATAAATGGTCACCAAACGTTGCGAGGAAGGAAAGACGTTACCTAGTAACTTTACTGTTTGGCTGCTGATATTTGCGAGCATGAGCTTGTTTTGACAAATTTGCTATTGGCCGGTGCAAACAATATGCTAGCTAATTTGATGTACATCCATATTTCGATGTTAACAATGTTTCTAGTAGTGGTAAGCCTGCAGTGGAGTCAAAACGATAAAATGTTTTCATTCTAGCAAGTTCCTGTAGGTTTTGGAATATCTCAGCAGCTCATAGGAATATCTCATAAATATATATAAGTTCATAGGAATATCTGATATGGTGAATTTGGTAATATCAAGCCATGGTTCAATTCAGATTATTCTACACTATATAACATTGTAAACCTATGTCAACTGTCAATAACCCTAAATAAGTGATTTGAGTTGGCACACACCTTGTGATGCTGTGATGAAGTTCAAATTCGTATTTTCTTTCATTTAAACACCTACCTGAGCGCATGACAAATAACTTAATATAATAATAAAGCTCTGCAATCTGCATGCAAGTTTTGGGACCTTAAATTCGATGACTGGAACAAGTCTATAACATTTTCAGGGAATATGAGTATTTCTAGTTTGTAAGTATAGCTGGGCTAATTTCTAGAGGAAGGAAAAACTCAAAATTTGAGAGCCGTACCCAAACTGGTCTGAAAGGCTGAGGCATAGACCCAGTTAGAACCGGTGCAATGCAATCTTGGACCCAGTATAGTGAATACAGTATTCACGTATTCACGTACAGTATTCAGTATTCACAATATGTATTCACGTATAGTGAATACATACTTCAGAATATAAGCTTATATCATAGCATGCACTCAATACCATGCTAAATGTATCCACTAGGTACACATGTAGCTTCACAAATTGGTTCAAAGAACTCAGATGCCAAAAGTCAGAACTCAGAAGTCAGACTTACAGTCAGAACCACCACTTACTTCGATGGGCATCATGGTAGAGGAATGAGCTTTGAGATCTGATCATACCGTATTTGCGATATTTTCGGTATAGTCGCTACGTTGTTGTTTGGATGTAGCACGGTACGTGTATAACTTACGGTGCGCTTACTACCTTATGTTAAAGTACTAACAGTTACCTCACAAACGGGAAAAACTATGCGTGAGGAACATGACATTGAGCTTTCGGTGTTATTAAAGTTCATTATAAGTGACACGGATAAACGACCCAGATGAGCTCCGGGCTGTTGTCTGTCCCTTGGAACCGACCGCCTTCAGTTTCCCGACTGCTGTTGATGCTGATGCAGGCGAGGGCCGCACCATGAGCGACTATCTGCAGCTTAATGGCACTTAACTCACTCGCTGAACCTGTCGGCAATCCGCCAACCAGTGTCCAGCCCTGTCATATCCGAGACAAAGGACCTGTTCCTGTCGCGCCTCCAACTGCCTCCAAGTTGCTCCAACTGCAACTGCTCCTATTTTTAACACAGAGCAGTTGCAGTTGGCGCCGGTTGGAGACAGTTAGATCCAGTTGGAGCTGCGACGGGAACAGGCCCAATAGACACGGTTGAGCCTGGTTAAGCGCTCCAGTACGTCGGGGACATTCACGTGTCATGTGTCCTTTCTCCCCGCAGCCAAAACAGGGAACCAGTCTACGACTACCTGGCCAGTCCGCACCACTGCCTTCACTCATCGACCTACTGTTACAAGCCTGCCCGTGTCTTCCTCCCGTCCCCTGGGGGGTATTATGAGGGCCTCCTCTGCACACGGGAGGACTCCTCTCCGCACTCCTCTCCGCACGTGGGCCTCCTCAAAAAAGTGTGTGGGCAATTCACAGCCCACACAGTTCCTACGCCTATGGCAGGCTCAAAGCTACACCAAAAATACCCAGTGTTGTCTGCTCAGTTACGGTAAAGGTCATCATCTGCCAGGCCAAACGAGTCTCTGAGCCAGAAACATCACACTTTGACCCACTACTAGCGCCAATCCCGTTTGAAAAAAGTACTGTTTACCTGTGCCACGTCACTAAGTTTCTATTCAGCTTGCGTCATGAAATTGCACCACCACTGTCGTGATTGTGCAACACGTCTCCGCAAACGGTAACGACTCCAGGTGTATTTTTCATATTGCTTTGTTTTTAAATACTTGTAAAATAATGTTCAACTCACCTGTTCAACTCACCTGTTAGGTTTCCACAATCTCGACTCCATAGGGTAGGAGGGAAGGGAAACCTATTGCGTACAGAGACGCGCCAATTCCTCATTGGAGGTAGGTGTTAAGGACCTCAGGATTCGGAATTGGTATGGTGCGTCTGCTCAAATATGTTCTTGGAGAGGATATCTTGTATGCAGAAAATGATCTTTGGTACTGATCCCAGTGCCTAGGGATCCTAATAAATCGACAGGAAACCTAAAAACCGATATGCCTAGAAACAGAATCGCTAAACTACTGCAAACTGGATGATGATCTTCTGAATGTGAGTCTTCGTTAGGATGCATTGGTAAGGATAGGTGGCCCAGGCGCTTATGACCCCGCCCCAGCTTGAGAAGGGGGGGCGCATACCTGGGGTGGTTGCGGATGTGGTCAGGGTTTCAGTATTCTACATTTGTTTATGGTGCGTATTCGTAAAGCCTTTCACCTAGCGTAACTGCCAGCAAGACCATTCAGGGCAGAAACATTTTAAATGGGTCAGTTTGCTGCCCCATTTTGGGCAGACCTCGTTTATGCTCTTGCTAAGTTTCGCTGATTGGGTTGTTGTTCCTGCCCACTGTACCTTGAGCACTTTCCTACCCCTCGGCCTCGACAACAACACCACGGTAGATGACAACACTGAAGACACAACAAACCAAAATGTGACAAAAATAACACATCGGTGATGAGCGGCCACCGCTAGTAATAACTAATCTGTTCCGGCAGGCGCTCGACTACGACGCGAGCATCACAATGACCAATCAGCGGGAAGGATTTCAGCTCAAATCGCAACTTTTCTCTTTATGATCACGATTGGTGTCGACGAGTATTGGCGCGAAAAGGACATACTTCAAGCCACGATGTTCAACCTTTGTGGCAAATTCTTGCGCAGCTGTTCACCCGCGGGAAATCTCGTTTGGCATTTGACATTTGGGGATTTGGGTTACCATTTTGTTGTTCCAGCTCATAATTATGGATTCTAACTAGCCGTGGATTTACTTAAATTGTCCATACATACCCTACCTTAAATGTCTGCCATTGTGAAAAACTGAATTATCTCATGGATTAAGATTAACATAGCTGTAGTGGACCAAACTTTGAAGTGAAGGGTAAGTCAGACCAGACAAGGCGACTCACTCAATAACTTGAATTAATTTGAAGCCTAAGTAGGTTGGCTGGTATGTGGGTCAACATCTGATGAAATTTTAAGTTGGTTATTTTTAGGTAGGCTGCTTATGCCTCCTGGACCAAATTGTATACTGTCAAGCATGACATGGTGTGATGGATCTGTGGATGACTATGATAATGCCTTCGGTGACTGATAGCCAAAGAAAATGGGATCCAAAATTCAGTTAGGGGTGGCTATAGAGCCTCAGGACTTCACCAAGCCCTTAACATCCAAAATGCATGAGAAAAGAAATACAAGGCAGCCAAATAAATGGAGCTTTGTTGTAATAACTGTGTTAGACACAAGTGCAACAGAGGATGAATCAGGAGACAAGGTCTGTAGCATATGCAAGAAGTGGAGCCTTCCTGCGGCTAAGATAAGTGAATAAAGATTAGGAAGGATGCATAATGCATATCCTGTGGCTAGTAGTACAATATTGTGTGCATTCAAACCAAAATGAATAACAAAAACACTGGGGGAAAAAGGTTGTGTGATTGCCTTTAATCTTAATCAGAGTACCTATTTTATTAAAATTTCAACTTCAGGGTCATGTTTGGCTCCTTGTCACTTAAACTTGCTTTGTTCTATAGGTGACTAGTTGGTTGGCAGTTCTGCTTTTATATTATCTTTCTCTAGAGGTGTGTGAATCACAGCAATTTGAGATAATTTCATGTTATTAGCAGTCATTGCATTTGCCTTGACATCAAACAAAAAACACTTCAAGTATCATGAAAACATTGATTATTGTGCCTGTTTGTCAAATCTAGCATAACATGATGGATATTTGGGTGAGAATATTGCTTTGTTTACCCAAAACATAAAATAAAAGGAGTGAAAGTGCAGAATATTGTTTTATATCAATAGCTATGGAATTGTCCATGTGGTATGATGAAATAATTTGGTTCTAAATGCCATCCCATGTTTCCTGTGCATGCTAGAAAGTGTCCAAAGTTTTACAAAGTCACCCTGTTTGACAGTATAGCTTAACCTGTGGCATCATGCGGGAGAGGCACCACGTCTAAGCCAGTGGCTTATGTGCCAATCCATGGCAATGATGTTGTTCACATACCCTTGCCCTTTTTGTGAAATACATTATTATTATTATTATTATTATTATTATTATTATCATCATTTTGAATCAACCCTATGAGAAGTTAGATAAGTATTGGTCAGTTTTATATATCTAATAAACCATGTTTGGCTAACAAAATTTGGAAGGTTTTTGTTCAGTTTCCACGGTTGCTTTAGGGCACTATATGTATGCCCACTCATTCAATCAATCAATCAATGTAAAAATCCAGACTGGAGCAGTCAGCTGGCATGGCATCAGTCAGTAAACAATCAGCTGGCAGTGGCAAGTCTGATGGGGAGGCATTACAAATATTTAAATTTTATATAATTGTTGTTACTAAAACTTGTTTCACATCTGACATGTACATAGATACAGATTATCTATCAGTTGATGAGCTTTTTGTACAGGAATGCTGCAGAATGAAGTGGGTAGGTCATACATTACTACCCTGATTCTTGCTCCTCTGGCTGTTGTCACTTGACTTGTAGTTGAAGCCAAACACATTTATACAACAGCCGCTGTATTCACTCAGTGAGCACAGAAAACTGTCCCCTCTCCAGCCGGTATGCTCGCATACTGCCCGTTCGGCCGGCAGTCACGTACTCCTCCAGCTCAGCTGACTGCTACCTTCCCCGGCGCACGGTGGCTCATACACTCACATTTCGTGGGCGCATCACACATCCAACACTTTTACTTTACTCCTCCCTGATCTTCAAGATAGTTCACGCATCCGACGTCCCAAATGCCTCGTGACGAAGACGGTGCGGACTCCGGAGGTCACCGCGACCGCTGACTACGACGGAGTTCATTCGCAGCCGCTTCCTCCACACCCTCCACGACAGGAGCAGGCTCAACACACGCATCACCCAACCCGGGATCGACATCGAGATGAACGGGCTGTGCCAGAATACCATCAGTGTCGCACAGCTCTGACACATCTACGCGCTCAGGAGTGACACCGGCATTCATACTATTCACACTGAAATTATGAAACACATATATGGGGAGCTCTTGGCTCGTCGGCACAGTCAGTCACATCAGTGCCGATGTAAATACGCTCGTCACACGGAGTCGCAAGTCTCTAACATGCCAGGGTACACCGTCGTAAACAACCACCTGAGGCGACACCACGGCAGTCACCTTACCACGCCGCGACCGTGCTGTACAACGAGAGCCAGGCTTCCTTACCCATACAGAATCACCGTCACTGAACGGTCCGTGCTCAGGCTCAGGCTCCTCCCACAGCTCCTGGCTCACATGACCGACATCTGGCCTGACACAATCACGCACTGGGTAGCTGTACACGCCGCTCGCAGGAGCCGTTGCCACTACTTCGCCGTCGCGCGGGGTTACATTGTACAAATGCGCCGCTTCCGACACCGGACATTGTTTGCGCGCAGCGATCACCTTCACAGTTCGGTGATTTCGCTCGATGATCGAGTTCCCACTAGGGCGGTGCACAGCCCTAAAACGCAGCTGCACACCCCAGCGCGCAACGAAAGCGGCACACTCTCGGCTCCGAAAATGCGGTGTCGTTATCGGTCAGAATCTCTAGCTGCGCGCCTCGCTCGCTCTAGAAACACCTCCAGCTGTGCGATCACACCTTGAGTCTGAGCGGCGCAGAGGGCGCCACAAACAAAATCGCGCCAAGTGACAGTCGATTATGGACAAAGAAGGGCAATTCTGAAAAATGTGGCAGATTTTGAGCAGATCTCATTGGGGCAGTCGAAGCTTTGCACTAATATATTTAAATTAGTGCAGCTTTTGGACAATTTGGGGCAGCTTTTGAAACTTTGAGGCAGCAACTACTACCCAGGGCAGCTGTAATGCTAATGTTGTGCTCGGCTGGTGTTTACTTCACGAGACTTCTGCCTAGCAAAACAATGCATTTGATAATATAAATATTTTGCAACAATACAATAAAATAAATGTACATAGATATAGAATGTAATGGGCTATAGCAAAAGTGTTGGGGCATTAGTCTTAGATAGAGCAGAAATGTAGGTAGGAGCTTATGTATAAGTTTATGTAGAGAAGGACATTATGTGGAGGTGCAGTTTCATCTACCTGTCATGTCCATGCCAATCATCAGTTTCACACCTGCTCCCCACCATACCGCCACACTCTCCCATCTGATTATGTTATGGGCTCACAGTCAAAATGACCAGACTCCATCAACATGTAACAAACCACCCGCACCCTGTCCGTGTCACCGCGCAGCACCCGCGCCGCATGTCCGAGATGAAGGAGACGGCGCCGGGCCGCGCCGCCGCCGAGGCGGACGACTCGGACGAGCCGCAGGACGACTCGTCCAGCGTGTGCAGCACGTCCACGGCCGACGTCTCGTCCCGCGGCGACACTCCCACGCGGCGGCGGCGGCGCCGGCGCGGCCGCAAGCCGGCGCCCGCCCACTGCAAGGTCGAGTACCGCTACTCGGCGCACGCGCGCGAGGAGCACGGCCAGCCGCTGTTCGGCGTGCAGTTCAACCCGCACCTGCGCTCCTGCAGCGAACAGGCGGTGGCGACTTGTGGTGGTCCGAGGCTCTCCGTCTACGAGCTGACAGGTGGGTCTCTGGGCGCGGGAGCAGTGACAGGTGGGTGGGTGGAGGTGGGGGGAGTAGGGATGGTGAGTAGGACAGCGGGGAGAGGCATGGCGACCAGGAAATAATGTGTGAGGGAGTATTCTGCCACTGGAGTATTGTTTTGCTGCTGTTGCAATTCAGTTGTCATTGCTGTGTGATCGAATGAAATAGTATTTTTGTCATGTCATATACTGATTTGTCGGGATTGCTGTGTGTTTCGGTATCAATGTTCATTTCCTGGCTGTGGGGCGGCTGACTGTTACTGTTGCTCCCCGCCGCCTGTCGCAGAGAACTCGCTGAAGCTGGTTCAGTGTTACGCCGACCCGGACCCGGACGAGAACTTCTACACCTGCGCCTGGAGCTACGACGTGCCGAGCGGGCGGCCGCTGCTGGCGGTGGCCGGCGCGCGCGGCCTGATTCGCATCATCACCACGGCCACCATGACCTGCACACGACACTTCATCGGTCAGTCGGCTCGCTGTCACCGCCTCAGTCTGTTCATGTGAAACTACGTACTACGTGGTGTTTTTCTCGGGCACTATGTCGCCAAGTATGCCGTTTTTCATGTGATTTGATTTCATTTTGGGTGTGCGCTGTGCCCCCGGGTGTGCGTGTTTTGTGAACAGGAGAATGGCGAGGCTGTCTACTATTGAGTACACGTTGAATCATATGTGAGGATGAGTGAGTGAGCAGGCAGGTGGCTGACTGTCGATCGTGCGCTATTTCTGCGCTGACGTCTGTGTCGCCTGTGCCCCCCTCAGGTCACGGTCACGCGGTGAACGAGGTCAAGTTCCACCCGCAGCAGCCGGCGCTGCTGCTCTCCGTCAGTAAGGACCACACGCTGCGGCTGTGGAACGTGGCCACCGGGGCGTGCGTGGCGATCCTGGGCGGCGTGGACGGCCATCGCGACGAGGCGCTCAGTGCCGTGAGTACCCCGGCCCGGACAGACGCTCAGTGCCGTGAGTACCCCGGACCGGACAGACGCCGTGACGAGGCGCTCAGTGCCGTGAGTACCCCGGACCGGACAGACGCCGTGACGAGGCGCTCAGTGCCGTGAGTACCCCGGACGTATATATAGCCTTGCCCCGGCACGGACAGACAGACAGACAGACAGTCAGCTGAGTGATGGAATGATTGGTTAATGGATGATAAGTGTTAACGGGCGCACTGACAGCGAGGGAAGATAGGGCCCATGTTGTATCAGCTGAGAGGTTTGGCGCCCCAAAGTCACTCACCTCCGGGCTCTGACTGTATCCCGCCTGTCCTCCGGCACGGAGTGTACAGACTTCATGCTAGTCATACCCGTGGTACATGACGCCGGCTTACGTGCCTGTATAAGTCGCGATACCTGATTCTCTGGCGGGCCAGTGGTAACGGCTAGCACAGCTCCGGCACCCAGCAAAGCAGCCATCGATACCTGACTGTAAGCCATCAATACCTCTCTGTGGCGGCCCGGTGGTAACTGCTGGCACGGCTCCGGCATCCGGCAAAGCAGCCGGCGATACCTGGCTGTATCTCTGTGGCGGCCTGGCGTTCAACGCGGCCGGCGCCCATCAATTTCGCCACCAAATAGCGGCTGTCAAGGTGGGGCGGACCATCATCAGAGGCCCTTCCGCTTGCATTGGTCAGACCGCTACAGGTGCTGGCAGTGTGACTTGGCTGTAACATTGGTCCAGTGTATGATGCTCGTAATTATTTAAAGCGTTTGGGTGGTGGCGTATTTCAACGCAAATAATAAGCTGACTGATTCCCGGAGACGAGCGTCAGCGGAAGGTTACGTATGAAACATGTTCATACAAACGGAAATATGTCTACTGAAGTGTGATAAATGTAAACGAGCCCTGCTTTTCCTCCCGGAGGCCAGTGCTCAGCCAATGTCGTCCCGTGAACGCTGATGGCAAATATCGCAACACTCGCTGGGCGTCTCTAACTTACTTGGAGCGCCTTTTGGGGCTAGTTACATTAACATTTTGCCTAATATTATGGTGATGTCACATCAGTCACCTCATTCTTTCCCTGCCTGGCGACTCTCATGAAAACGGACGTAGGGACGGGGATGCTTTTTTGTCGTCAAAAATTGTTACAATATTTTCCTTTGCTTAGTAAATAACATTTTTGGTGCCTAACAGTTTACTAAGGCGTAGAGCCCGAATCTATGAAGATATATAGCACATTGCACATGTTGTGTCTAGACGATATCAAAGTTGTACGATCCTCTTTCACGCAAACACTTTTTGTGGCGTTCCTATTTCTATGGCCATGAAGCATTTGGATTATTTTTTTAAGTGAATATTACTGTGCAACTGTTTATGACATGCAAATATGTAGGTGCGTTGGAGTACTGGTAGTATCGATGAAGAGAACTTTCTCCAGGCAATGGATACCAAAACACCGTGGTCCGGAATTATGGCGTAATTATGAGTTTCCTATCATCTGGCTAGGTCCGCACGTTGCTTGTTTTCAAGTATCAATGCAATCAAATTGTGAGTCAATGGCGCGTTTCGTTTTGAGTGGTTTACAAAAGAAAAGGTCTGAAATGCGAGAATGGGAGTTTATCTTACGAATGGCGTTGACAATCAGTTTTGCTCTCAATACTAACCAGAAAGGGGCTGTGGCTGAGCCAGCGGGCGGTATGAACGCCCGTCCTCTGATGGAGCTTCTCGGGGGCTAGGTTATCTTACTGGGGACGAGGCAAACGCGAAGCGAATCCTGCTCCATCCCCTCTCTTTCCTTGTATGATTGCTCAAAGGATTATACCAGGAGCACAGCTCCATACAGTACAGCTTCATCATAGGTCTTACCATTACCGGCCATGAAACTGATTAAAGAAAACTAAGTCACTTACTTATATGTCTTTATTTCATGTGTCAAATATTAAACAATACATGTTTCGAATGTTTTTGCTCAATTTTAGGCATATATGTTTTCAGCATTTGCCCACACCAACAGTCAGGCACTTTGGCCTAGCGAGCTGACGGGCTACCGGCCGACCTTTGTGCAGGACTTCAACCTGCTGGGTGACCAGGTGATCTCGTGCGGTATGGACCACTCGCTGAAGCTGTGGAACCTCTCCGAGCCGGAGGTGGTGCAGTCGATCGAGGCTTCGTACACGCACGACCCGAGTCGCGGCGCGCGCACCGTCGAGGTGCACTTCCCAGAGTTCTCCACGCGAGACATCCACAGGAACTACGTCGACTGTGTGCGCTGGTTCGGCAAGTTCGTCCTCTCCAAGGTAGGTACCGGCGCCGCTGGGTCGGTAAGTTCATCTGCTTCAAGGTATGTACCGGAGTTTCTGGTTCATGGAAAGTGGAAAATTTTGGTTTTGTGGACACTTCAAACAATTAGGGGAGGGGTAAAAAAAGAAGTTTTCAAAAACCGAGATTGCCATTTTGTAGCCCTTGGATTAGAAATGTTTTGTTTTTCAATTGCATTTTGGTTTAAATGTGTTCTTTGTGCGTCCTGTTAAACATAGTCTGGTTTTATTGTAAAAGTCGTCTGAGTGACTGCATCAAAGGGCATATATTAAAAAAATCTAAAAGTTTGATTTATTAAACAGACAGGTGCCAGGATCTAAAACGTCTTAAGCTTTAAATCCAGATTCTGACAATAATCAAGATAATAGAATACTAATTTGTGATGCCACTTATTGCTCCTTACCTACTTCTTCAAATGTAATCTTTTCCCGCTGATCAAAGTATCAGATCACCGTGAAAATGGCCAAAGATCCTATGGATCCTGTGCATCCCTGGATCCAGAATCCATCGCAGTTTTTGGCGATTTGCATGGTGTTCTGATGCTTTGATCGACCAACAAATCTTGAGTGGGAGGAAGTAAGTAATAAGCAATAGGTTCCAATGCACTTCAGTTTTATATCGCATTTTCCGTAGCCACAATCCTCATTCAAAGGCAAAAACACCCGAGGGCATGGACCATGTCTGATAGGGACCCAGTATTGGCAACTACTTGATATGGGACTTGATTAAACCCGAACGAGGCAGAGACCCGGTATTGGCAAATACCTGATATGGAGCTGGATTGGAACGAGGGCATGGTCTTTGCAAGTTAAAAAGGGGCTATCAATATAGACGTATTTCTAAATTGTTCTATTTGAGGCATTTGATAGATTAAAACAAATACATTTGGCTATAATCTTGTCGAGTACACCTTAACATTTTGCTACTTAGCCATTTTTATGGTGACTTATTGCATGCGTGCAATTTTTGGAGGACTTTCCCTCAGGATGTCAAATTCTGTTTCGCTTGATTTTACAACAAAAGATCGTCGGGAAGATGAATATATTTCCCTTTTTATATATATACCCGAAGATGACTATATTTCCACGTGAATTTTGAGCTAATGTCACGTGCATAATACGGTACTATATATTTGCAACACAATCAGAGGTCGCAAAGCAGCATACAGGGCACTGCAGAGAATGACGTAACTGATACTGAGGCTATGGGTGTATGTACTATATAGGTACGGCCAACTTGGCCATATATAGTACCTATACATCCATAGGCCTCAGTATCAGTGACGTCATGCTCTCATGCCTAACCTTATGTTCTAGTTATCTTGGTAGCATATCTATATAGCCGTTGATATAGCCGGTGCACCCTAAGTCAGAAATGCTATCGATCTCTGCTCGCTGAGCTCAGAGACAAAATGCTCCTTTGACAAGGGAGCAGGAAACGTGGGTAGCAGACTTGGGTCCGACTCAACTCTGATTAAATCATGAATCATGCGTCACGATTCAAACTGATTGACTCAATACGATCTTCTGGACTTGGTTTCGAATCGTAATTGAATAAACTTACAACTAGTTTTGAACTTAAGTTGTGATTGAGCCGGGTGCAAAAAAAATGAAGGTCTCATTTCATCATGATTGTATCAACTAGTCGTGATTTTGAGTTGTGATTGAATCAATTGCAAGTTACAACAGTGTGAATTGTCTTCAAGTCTTGCACTCCAAAACTGTTGTCTGTTGGCTTACAACTATTCAATATTTTTACCTCCAATCTAGGTTAATATATAGCTGGCAAAAGCGGGTTTGATACCAGAGGCAAAACTAACTTAACGTTAACACTCACTAAAAAATCAGGATAACCTGAGACAAAAGTTTTCAGCTTGAGCCAAATACGGTCCTCTGCGAGACGACTCGAAGTCTCTCTGGAGTTCTCACTGAATTCTCACTAAAACGTTTTGAAGAGCCTGAGACAAAAGTTCTCAGGTTGTTAGAACCCTTGGAGAACTCCTAGCCATTCTCCTAGGGTTCTCTGAGAACCCTGTTTGGCTCGAGGTTGATACCAACATGCCAGGAAAACTTTGTTGACGGTTCTCCTCAGCCATGTTGGTATCAACTATCAACCCGAGCCATAATGGGTTATCCGAGAACCCTAGGAGAATGGTCAGGGGTTCTCAAAGGGTTCTAACGCACTGATAACCTTTGTTTCAGGTTCTCCTAAATGTGTTTTCAGTCTTTGCCAGCAATAATCTAGACTTGGGTAAGGTGATGTAGGGTAAGATCAAAGATGCTGTAACACCGGACAGTCATATCGTCTGACTTTACTTGCTATATTTGGGTTACGTATAGTTCTTTCTACGCGCCCTTATCCATTAACAAGGGACTTGTAATTGGATCACAACTTTAAATTGTGTTGTAACTATATACCTAGTTAACTAAGAAGGCCTTTATATTTTTCTCGTAAATCTAGTTATAGAGTTGTGATTGCATCTCTTTCTGATTGAATTATAATGAGTGACATGGAACTGGTATGGGTCAAGGTTCTTTTGAGATGATTGAATTAAACGTTATCTTTTATTCAATTCTATGCGGAAAAAAACGAAGACCAATTAAATCATGATTGAATGAATTTGTTTTGAGTTTGAGTTGTATCAGACTTGTGTCCGATTCAACTATGATTGAATCAAAAATCATCAATCACGATTCAAACTGAGTGAATTAATAAAAAAATTCCTGACTTAGCTTTGAATCGTGATTGAATCAATACCATTTTTCCGGACTTGGCTTTGAATCGTAATTGAATGAATCAGCTAGCTTTGAGCTTGAGTTGTGACTAAGAAGGTTGCGAAAAAATAAAGGCCTGAATGAATCGTGATTGAATCAACTAGTTTTGAGTTTGAGTTGTGATTGAGTCGGCTGAAAAAAACTGAAGGTATGATTGAATCACATGTTTAAATCAACTATAGTGTTGAGTTTGAGTTGGCTCTGACCGTCCCGAAATGGAATCCTGCGCGCGCTTCTGTGCCCACGTGTCCGTTGTGCCGGTTCCCGCGCCCAGCGACCACGTGCGATGTCGCGTACGAGGCCGGCCGGGACGGCGCCGGGCCGGGCGCGGAACGCAGGCAGCCGCGCCGACCATGTGCCGACCGTCGGACTCGGCTGCCGATTACGAGGCTGACGAGGTCGTCCAGCCGGCCTGCGACCCGACCCGGATGGTGCGGCGAGATGGCTCGACGCCGCCAGTCAACTTTTCTCCTGTCACCTTTCGCACTTATCTGCACTAGACACCATCCACCTTTGAAGAAAGCCAGTAAAGGAACTTTTTCCAACCCATTGGGTGGCCAACGGCCAATTTATTTTTATTAGCCGTTTTCATGATGTTTTGTTTTGCGCTGTTCGGATAACATTTTTAAGGTTTATAGGGCTTTGATGTTTGGTAAACAACCTTCAGGGGAACGTATACCTATACCTACATGCAATTTTTTGCAAAAAATGTTCCAATGGGAAAAATGTCTAGCAAAATTTACATGAAAAGTCCATCATTAAGCATATCTACAAAAAATAAAAACCTTAAAACCATACAAATCTTCAAAAAATGTTATCTTCACCGTGCAAAAAATGTCCAAACGGCTGTTATGTAAAAATCACGAAACTCTATGAACCAAATGTGAATATGCATTTTGCATGCGCAGCAAGAGTGCGTCCCTCTTAGTATCAAGATTTTCAGAATCGACACATCAAGATCTGCCTATAGACGGCGTTCATAACGTTCACCTTGGACCACGGCATTTCTGGGGATTGTGTGTTATAACTAATGTTTGCTATATCCGAAGTTTCTAAAAGGCATGGCTGCAAAACAAGCAAAGAAAGACATAAATGTGTTGACAAACGTCAGTACTCAGGTAGGATGATGCAGGGCCTATTTTAACATGTTAACTGGTGGGGCAAATGCCCCCGCAGTCAGCAGAATTGCCCCCCTAGTCACCGTGCTTTGCCCACCCTGGAAAGAACGTAAATATATGCTCCAAAATAAATACTCTGGTAATGATAAGATATAAACTTCATTTTTTGTATAAAACAACGCAATTGTGAAGGAACGCTCCATTATATACTATTAAATTATTTGCGTGCTACCAAAGTTTGCTGCCACATTATTTTTGCATAAGAAGTACAAGTGTCAATTCAGCAATGTACAAACTTGATGTTTTAGATTGAGCTGAAATTGTGGAGAGGGGTTGTTCCGTCTTTGGCTGGTGCTGTTGTATATGTATTGTACTAGCCAAAGCCTTTAATCAGTTTGAATTTATTTCGTGAAAACTGAAATAGAAGTGAAAATGAAAAGAGCTAAAACCAAGCAACCACCCATCAGTTCATTTTGTCAGGCCCCCCATTGGGTCGAGGGGGCCCTGGTGGGTCAAAAGGGCCCACGGGTGGATCAAAAGTGCCCCCGGCGTGTCGAAATGGCCCCCGAGCGGGTCGAATTGGCGCCCGGGTGGGTCAAAAGAACACCACGTTGGTCAAAAGGGCCCGGGTGTGTCAAAAAGGCCCCGGGTCGTTCGGAAGGGCTCTGGATGGATCAAATTGGCCCCTGCGCGAGTCCAAAGGGTCATCGGTATGTCAAAAGGGCCCCCTGGAAAGGTCGAAAGGGCCCCTTGGTGTGAAATGGTCCTTGAGGGGATTGAAAGGGCCCCCGATTGGGTCGAAAGTGCCCCGGGCGGATTGAAAGGGCCCCGGCCGTGTCGAAAGGTCCCAAGTGGTTCGAAAAGGACTCAGACGGGTCGAAAGGGCTCCTGGACGGACCGGAGGGGCCCCCAGTTGGATCAAAATGGCCCCCGAGCGGGTTGAATGGGCGACCGGGTGGGTCTAAAGGGCACCATGTGGGTCAAAAGGGCCCCGAGCGTGTCAAAAAGACCGC
>JARBER010173808.1:0-15868 GCA_030265075.1 Balanus glandula
GCACCATTTTGGAAAGCTCTCGCAAGGAGCAATGGGAAAAACACGGCTCCCGTTGTATCGGAGATACTTCTTACATTTCGGACCACCCTAATATATATATATATATATATCAAAGTTTTGATTGCAGTGACTTTAAAGGTTAGGTAAATTTTGTGACCTTCACATCATAGGCCAATTGGGAAATGTTGAGATGCTTCCTATTTCAATTGTATGCAGGATATCAGTCTAATTACTTCTCAATCATGTTATCGTGTAACATGTTTGATGATGCAAATACGTTTTTATGTGACTCCTATGGGGATGTTTGAGGTCAACAGAGGTCGTCATCACTCATGTGTTAATTACTTAAGACATTTAAAGATAGAGAAGTAGAGCCGACAGCAATGGGTTTTTTCGTCAATACACGTGTCCTAATATGCAACATTACCTAATTGGGTCTTGACCTCAAGTCGAAGTCAAGTGACCAGAGGTCAAATTTTGAATTCGACCTAAAAGGTCAACGCGTATATCATTCGACGCGCCTGGACGAGACACGCATGGTGGCGTAAACAGTATGGCGCTATTCGTATTAAGTAAAGCGTTATAATTTAAAAAATAACATAACTTTGTGCTCTATGATTTCAGGAGTCTAAAACATTTACCAGGAGGAGTCTAAAACATTTACCCTAGGTCATTGAAGGAAATAATGCAGATTGCAAAATTAAGTAACTGATGATTGGCTTTTCCATTTGCTTCTACTATAAAAGTTGCCGAGATATTTGGGAATGTTTGAAGCGATGTCCTAAAACTATAAAATTTGACCTTCAATGACTTCTGGTGACCTCAAATTTGACTTGAAGAAAAATACCCGAGTTAACTTTGAATGCATTTCTCGTGAGTTTTGAACGTTTTTTGCGTATTATACCTGTTGCTTTCTAATTTCTACTGAAAATACCTTTACCTTTAGTTTCCAATTTAGTGGAAGAGGGTTATTTTGAACCCATCCCTCTTCCACACCATAACGAAGCAGTCTCAGAAGTCCACCAAGGCACTAACTAAGCTGTAGCAATTAAAATGAGCCAATTGCTGGTGATGAATGACACTTCAGAATGCGTCACCGATAAAGCAAACATGAAACGTTTGCATTAATTATCGTTTATTTAGCTTAAAGTAAATACTTGTTATAAAGACTGCACCGAACTTACCAGAGCGTAATAACGACGAAACACGCATCAGCTGATTCATCAATGTAAACCTGTTTATTTATCTTTCCGAACAAAAACCTGTCTGACAGGTATTTCGAATTTCCCACCAGCATTTGCTAGCAAACAAAAGACACCGATAGCATGTAGACATGTGGGGAGCAACATGTGTCTTTTTGCCTCCCCTGCGTCCTCTGATATGATACTTATTAGGGTTAACCTAGACCGCAGTTATAGGCTTCACTGTCATGAAACTGCCAAATCTGATGATGTCAACATGTCACCGTTATCTGGCATGACGTATTTGTATGCGCGTGGTATGTGCTGCGCAGGCGCGTCACGTTTCCACACCCATGAACATAAAGCATCCCTTTGGGTTGTGATGCTCCTTTGATGACCGCACCACTGACCACGCTACCGCCTTAACTTCAGCCTGTTGTTCTCGTGCAAGTTTTAACTTTGCTCTGCGGTGCACAGTTTATGGTGCCGGTAAAACCTTCGCCGGCTGGTTACGACGCCACAGCACTGACGGTGATGTTTCTGCCTGTGTTGCCAGCTTTACCGACTGTGTTTTAGCAGCTTGGATGCGTTGCGACATTATTGACCGGTGCTACATTAACGTCGCAGCTTATCCGAACTGTCAGATACTGATGATAATGCAGATAATACAGACAGATAATTACCTTATATGATGCTGAAGTGACAGCACCATATGACGTAATGATTGTTTAATTAAGTTAGCAGTGATGGAGCTGTCAGTGTCACATGACTGTTGACTGTTGAGACTATGACGTCACCATACCATTCTATGACGTCATGGCTTCTGTCTGTTTTCCGCAGTACCGCCGGAGCCACCGGTGCTGTATGATGGCTCGGGAAGACTGATTCGGAACCGGGCTGGACCGTTCAGGGAAGGTCAGACCGTCACCATCACCTGTGTCACCGGCGGAGGTGAGTGACCTTTGACCTTCGACCTGACCTCCTTCTTCAACAGTGCCTATGGTCTTTGTCTCCTTATCCTGGTTACTTTGTCGAATTTGCTTCCTTATACTGTATAATGTATATATGTAAATAATTATGCAGCTCGGAAATTCGGTTGATTAGTTTCTCCGACATCGATAAGACCAAACATAGTTCGTTTATCGATGAATAATTACTTGTTGATGTTGGATGCAGCCTGACGGACTGTATAGATGCTTCAAGCTAGCTGGTGTGACGAGGCCGGTCACACCATACACCACCTGGCGTGCAATACAAATTTTCAAACAAATCCACAACATAAATCTTCCGACAGTTTGACATGTTCTCGCAATTTCCAATCAAGTTCAACCGAAACTCTGTTGCAACACAAACAACCATTGAAACAATTCAAACTTCCGAACAAGCAATTCAAACTTCTGTCCCAATACGAGTGATGTTTATAACCTGATTAAGCACATTGACCCGAATCTCGATGCTCTGGCGACCGTTATAACCCTTTGACTCTTGTGACCCTTTGGGTCCCTGTGACACTGTCAGTCACTGTGACCCTGTAACCCTTATGATGCTGTGACCCTCTTGGCCACTGTGCCCTTATGAAAACGGTGTCCCTTTCGACTTCTGTGACCCTTACAACCCATGTGACCCTTTCAACCCATGTGACCCTTTCAACCCATGTGACCCTTTCGCGCCCTGTGACCCCGCAGGGTCACCATCTCCGAACGTGACCTGGTGGAGTGGGAACGCCCTGTTGGACGGCTCCTGGCAGGGCTCAGCTGACGGCGCCGTGCGCAATCAGCTGACTCTGGGTCCCCTGAGTCGCGCTGACCTGGGTGCGGAGTACACCTGCTGGGCTACGAACCACGTGCTCAGTCCACCACGCTCCACCACTTTCAGTATCGACCTGATCCGTGAGTGTTCAGGGGAGAGGAAAATTGGAGGGAGGGAGGGTGGAGTGCGGATCGGTCAGGCGAGAACCGTCAGTAATAATTAGTTCGCCGTTGTGTGTTGCTTTATTAAATGTTTACTTCACTCAACGTGCTGACAGCAAATGCAAGCCGTGCAAATGTATTGCCAAAGACATCATCTGACACAGAAATGTAGCATTTGCATGTTTACAAATACGTAAAGACAGTACATGTAAATGCCGGGAGGTTTCAACTTCATACATTAATTTTTGGTCCACTCAGACATATTACATCTTCGACAACATTTCGTCATCCATCGATATGCCCGTCAACTTCCATTCCCAACTCGAATCCGATTCTAACGCGGGGCACCACTTCTGCAGTGCGTCCGTTGACCGTGAACCTGGTGGGCGTCAACAAAGCGCTGTCTGCCGGCACCACGTACCAGCTGACCTGCGAGACCTTCGGCTCCCGACCCGCCGCCTCCGTCACGTGGTGGCTCGGCGGACAGAAATTGAAGCACGCGCGTGAGGTGAGGCTCGAAACCCTGTCATGCTCAGAGCACGAAACTGGATTTAGGTCCCGGCAGGGCTCACGGCAGGTATTTTTGGCCGGGCAGCAGCCTCGTTAGGTTCCGAGATGGTTTCGATTAACAGTGGCGTGTCGTCAGAAGAAGAGCTTGATGCCAATCAGCTCAAGGTCGTGGCGGCGCCGCAGACTCAGTCAGAAATTACTGTTCCGCGTTCAGCCGTACCTAGCTTTTTTGAAGAACAATGAACTTTGACTTGCAGTTAATGGACTTAATAAATTGGTGTACTGATAACTATTACCTTTTAATAATTTCGCTGTTAGCTTAAAGTTCTGACCTCCCCACAAGAGACAGCGACAGCCCCCAATTTGATGAGCTAGATAAGTCTGTTTCGAGTGCTGGCTTCAAGTTCTGGCATCCCACAGGAGAGGTTGACGGACACCAACGTGACGCGGTCGGTGTTGTCCTTTACACCGGACCTGGAGTCGCTTGGCCAGCAGATTATGTGTCAGGCCGAGAACCACAAGCTGCGCGCCGGCACACCACTGCAGCAAGCATGGCCGCTCACGATTCATTGTGAGTACAGCACCATCGCTCGCGCGCATTAATACTTAACAGCAGTCCAAATAGCTTGCTAGCTTGCTGCAGCGCTTAGTTCGGAATCCTAAGATACTGGCTGTATATGATCAAGCTATTGGTGAAGTCTTCTGCCATCCCGGCTTGGGTCGGCTTCAGAGACATCGATGGTAAATTGCTAAATATGATTATCGTCGAGCCATTGCCCCACCAGCACCATCATTTGCACAATACCACAGTTTATAAACGTCTCGGCTCAATTACTGGCGATGTTGTGCGGGCCGCCCAATTACTTTCGCTTCAATATCTTGAAAAATGGCATGCGTGCTGTACATTTAGTCTCAACGTTGACCAATTGACACACATTAGAGTTTCTCCCTTGTCACCGTGAGGCAAACGTCCCCAGTTTAGCGTGATTTCGGCCGAGAAAAACACCGGCTCCGCGGAAAAATAGCCGATCTTCCCTGAGCTCCTCCGCGGGCGCTGTCGGGAGAATCAGGCTTTCTTTCTGTTCCGCCCCAATCTGCCGGCGGCACCGGCTGGCCAGGCAGCGGGGTCAGCAGAAGTTGGCCGTTATTAGTCGGTCTGCTGTGTCACCAGAGTTCTGTTGCTCGCGGGCGATGAAGGACACCGGGGACAGATGGTTCTGCCAGATGACGCCGGCAAATGACGTCTAACGCCCGGTCCAAGCCTGCTGACTGTCGATTCACGAAAGCGCAGCTTAATGTTAATTAGCGTTGTCAGATATTTAGCGGTCACTGCTTTTATTAGTTTTATATTTGTCATCGTGCTCAACGAGGTGTTTTGTGCAGATCCTACGAATATCTTGATAAATTTAAAAGCATAATTATTTTGATAAGCGGGTGTATATCCCAAATCAACATGCTTCAGTTTTACGAACTTCTACAAACAGTTTTTAAAGCACTTGTTCTAGATATTATAGTATACATTTAAAAAGTTGCGTCATTTTGACGTCATTTGTGTATGTCTCCTCAGACAAGCCGAGGCCCACCCTGCGGCTGTGGTCAGCCCAGCAGGACCGCGGCATTCGTCAGGGTGATGACGTATTTATGAAGTGTGACGTCAGAGCTGACCCGCCCGTCACACACATCCAGTGGCGATTCCAGGTAAAGAACAAGGGGGAGACTGAGAGATGACGCTGAAGGTTGTGCTTTTCCTAGTTGTCTATTGACACCATGACTTTGTTATTCGCTTTTTATATTAAATAGTGAGCTATCCTGAAGTAAGTTTTGGTTGCTCAGGTGATGATAGTGTTTGATTGAGAAAATTTCGGGGGATGAAAGCGACTTTTGAAGAGCATTAAATAATCCCAGCACTCAGTTGCTAGCAATAATTTTGCTGCTCAACCGTTTAATTAGGTCATCATCCAATACATTGGTACGAAACTACTCAAAAGCATCCGCTGATGACTGCCCAAAACCCATTACAAATAGACCACACCCTTCTTTCATAATAATATTAGGAAAAGATTGTCCAATGCGAAGTGCTAATCTTCCCCGGGAAAGCATTGAGAGCCGACCTTTCACGTTCGCCCAGCTCGTGTATCTCTATCGGCCGCCTTGTCGAGCTAATGCTGCCGTTCCCTGGCCGCGGAACGACGCTCCGCTGACCTTCCGCTGACCTTTGGCTACAGTCGCGGCCAATTGGACTCTACCCCCATCTGTCGGCCGACATCTCAAACGACTCCTTGGTGTTGCGCGCGGTCACCACCAGAGCCACGGGCCAGTACAGCTGCGAGGCGACCAACGCAGAGGGCTCCGTGGAGAGCAATCACGCCAGCCTGGATGTTCAAGGTAGGTCGACTATGATTACGTGTATCTCGGACACGTAATCGTCTTGGATCTCACATCTTAGATTGTTACACCAGAATTTCATCAGCATTTTCCCGTCCTACGCCTATTCCTCAAAGTAAAACACGACACAGTGAATATAAGGTACTTACCTATTAGTAATATGTAAGATAAGCTATCATTTTTTGGAAGTCGTGGAGAGTCTCATATTGCTTCACTCATGTCCTTGGTATTTGACGGACAACTGCAGCATCTATATCTTGAGTGGCATATCAGATACCCCCGTTTTTCTGAATGCGATTGTCGTGAACGTCCATTTAGTTAGCATTGTTTTTGTTTTATCCGCTGGACACGAGTCGGGACAGCGATGTGCCGAGATCGGTCTGAGGGGCTCTAAAAAGCCCCCGATGATCCCTATCTAGCCAGTGAGACGCACGATGCCAGCCGGCGCGCTAAAAGTTCACCGGATGTTCACCAGCTTTTTGCCGACTATCGCAGTCCGGGGACCAATTGGGAAACAACGTGCCGAAGGTTAATGCCAACAATTTGCGTCCAGGCGAGGCGCGCTATTCGCCAAAATGCTCTTTGATTACGGCTTAAGAATAACTATCCCGTCACGGATTCATGTTCCGATTTTTATCAGGTGGCGTCGATTGTACCGTGTACAATTTCGGAATTGATAGCAAGTGCGTGCTAGGCACCCTGTTCTGTCATTTGGCTTATGCGCCGTGTAATAAACGACGACTCACATTCAACATTTATATTTCGTGGTTAGCAATGCTTCACAGTGTAGTTGAAACAAAAATTGAATATTCTACATAATATAATAACATACATTACTCAATTGACAAACCAGTACTTTAATCAATGACCCCGCGAGTGATAAAAAGGCACCCGAACACTCTGAACTGATCATGCGGCTGTTTCGCTGATGACGCGCTCGTTATTCCGCTCGACTGATGACACCCGGCTGATGGCCCCGTTCTGATGAGGGTGATAATTACCTGGCCCGCTGGGCTGACTCGGCACACCTGCCTACGCACATTAGCCGCCTCTGGGCACCGCGCGGCACGTTACAAATGACACGCGGCCACTAAATCACCTGCCGCGGCCGACCGTGCGGCGACTGGCGCCGATCGGTCGCTTCCTGCGGTCGCCGCGGCCCCGCTCGCGCCGGTGGGCGGGGCTGGGGAGGTCCTTGACACGTGTCACGGGTCACCCGGTCGCCATAGGCTAATGGTCCTCCGTTGGCAACAGCGAAGGATCCCTAGCGTCGTCCCTCCGGGCCAGGCAGAGTGTCGCACACGTGCATTGGATATCGTCGCGGTCCCGGTGGGCGACACAGGATTCCGGTGTTTGAATCCTGTGACTTGAATTGGCATTAAACATGCAAAGTATCCTGGTTGCGGCACCAGTGAAGTTCGAAGAAGTTACAGGAGAAGCAGCGCTGCATATTGAAAACCACAGAGGACTTGCGATTCAGTGAACCACCCAGTTGGTCCGAGTGGATATTAGTTACATTGGACATGACAACGCTCGCGGGCTCATGGGAGCTGCTTCGCTTCCAGGAGCGCGAGCATCCGTTCTTCCTCTGGCACGTATTGGCACTGGGACTGCACGCGTCCTCTCCCGAGCTTCTCTCCCCTCCCCCTCTCTACCAGTCCCAACAATATCAGCTCTTCTTCTAGCCGGCCAATGTTGAGCGCTTCGAGACGGTCGGCGGAAGATGCAGATGTATGGGCCGGTCTAAAGCGCGAGGCGGCGGCGAAGGCGGGGCAGCAGGGCTGGCCGCCTCGGCAGTTTCATATCTGACTTCCGCTTGGCTGCTGGCGCCGCTTCAGTTGCGATGTTGGGGAGGAGAGTCGAAACAAAGGCGTCGAGGGACAGACAGCCTCACCAGCCCAGCTGCTGGTGATGGGAGAGGGGAGCGAGAGAAGGAACTGTCGTTGCTGAATGTTGTCTTCGGAAGTAATGGATGCATAAAGTAGGGGCCAGAGATTGTTTCAATGACGGGTATTGTCGTCCGTTACGGCCAACGCTCAAATAATTAGCTACGATTTGGGATAATACTATTCATTCACGGCGTTGTTAAATATGATGATGTCTTAGCGGCACATCAAGTTTTGTTAAAGCGTTCGAAGATATAGACATACGAGTAAATACGATTTGAAAGAGAAGCATGCATTATCATCATATTGACCTAGTTTTCCACCTCGGAATGTTTTTTTAACGTTGCGACATGTACCGCAACTTAACGATAGCATTCTCGTTGGTCATTGATTATGATTTATGGCTATTTGCAGGTCTTCAAAACATTTTCATGTTGCGCACATGTCAGGTTAGGCACATCACGAGCAGTTCGTATGTTTCTGAAGATATAAGCGCAAAGAAAGCTTAAACAATGTTCGTTTCAAGCTTACGTTTTGTACCTTCGACAGTAGCTAAATTGATATAAACATTAAATAGGCACCAATGAATGATGATAACACATAATTAGCTTGATATTGTATGGGTGACACATAACCATACAGTTACGGCGCCCTAGGACCTCAATCATCATCATCATAGTTCATAACATGTGTCTGGAAATAATCTAGTGGCGTCACATTTCTCCATTGCTAATTGTCTGGAACAAAAAACTACTATAAACATGGAATAGAAGATCCTCGTGACTGCCGCCTTTCCCAGCCCAGGATCATTCATCACTCCGATGGTTATCCACCATCCAATAGGAATATACGAGTAGTGCATTACATAAACGTGCTCTTAAAGCAGGAGCCACGGTCTCATTCTCAGAGGACCTTCGCATCCCATTTCCTAGTGACCTTCTGAGTTCTGACTACGCTGACTCCGTTGGGAGATTTCTGTATGCGGACGCCATCCCACGTTTACGTGTTTGACCGCGCGATGCCCTCGACAATGTCTGCCTTCAATACTGCCCGTATTTGTTGCCGACTGACCAGTGATTTCAGAACCCCCGGATGCCAGCCCCGCGTTTGACCCGTGACTTCGTCTGCTCATCTGCGCAACTGACCAGAAATAAAAAAAACGAATGCCAACTCCGCGTTTGACCCGTGACCTCGTCCACCCCCAGTGCTGCCCGTCTGCAAAACTGACCGAGTTTTCAGAACACCCGAATACCAGCCCCGATTTTGACCCGTGACCTCGTCCGCCCCCAGTGCTGCCCGTCTGCGCCGCTGACCGGACGGTCACGGTGCTGGCCGCCCGCGGGGAGACGGTCAACGTCACGTGCCGGGTCTCGGCCAATCCGGAGCCGTTCCGGTACTCCTGGGCCCTGAACGCGTCAGGTGAGTGGCGGCATCGCTCCTAGTGAAGCCGGCCGCGGAGGGGAGGGGAAGGGGGGACACCGCGCGCGCGCTGACCTTTCTGCGCGGTAATGGGGCTCTTTGGAGAGGTGTAATCTGCATTGGATATCAGAAAGGAGTTGGCGTGCCTCTGGGCTGGTTCAAGCAGGCTGATGTTGCATGGATGAGGGATTAGTTCGGGTGGATGACTATAGTCATATCAGTTTGATGAGAGATGAGGGCTGACAAAAATAAATTAACGGTATTAGCTTTATTTTTGGTGGATATCTAACATTTTCCAAGACCTTGAATGTGAATCGGTATGCCAATTGTCATTTGATTAATGTTTTGCATTCATTTATAACCATTTTCTTATACCCCTAAATCATGATTTGTACTTACTTCCGACCTGCTATTATTCCGCATCACATGTAATGATCAAGTACAGCTGTCCCGGTTCTGTTCCCACTTCCTGATAGAGCACCCCAGACATTTGGACGACACCTGCCACTTTAACAAATGAGGATACGCACTGTTACCAGAGGGCTCAACTTTACATTAGTGGGGAACGGCGGCCCGATTCGCACCGCCGGGGTCTTCGAACTGACGAAGGCCCTGTGGATCAACTAAAGCACGCTAAAGCGTTGAGCTTTTGAACTGGTACATAGGGTTAGTCAGTTGCCAACATTCGAATCAGGTTATTATGTTTAGCTGCTTGAACGAAATAAACTTCTGTTTCGGTTTTCCACAGCTCTGCCAAAGAGCCAGTAGCACAAAATGTCTTATTGACTAAAGGTCTTCCGGCGCTTCGAGCTTCAGCTCAAGGCGCTCGGCAGTGTGGCGTCTTTCTGCCAAGAACTGGTCTGCTAGTTTCTCGGCAAATTTATATTTAAGTCATGTAAAGAACATGTAGTTTCAAAAATTATGACAAATTCGCTTACGTTTCACTATGTTTTTCAAGCGCTTGTGACGAGTATTTATCGCCTGCTTTTCTGCGCGTGACTTTTCCTCACGAAATTGCACTTCCAATCGTCGTAAAATGCTGAAACGTAGGTGAAACGCATAACCGAATGGCTGTTCCTGGACAAACTTAATCCGCAGCAGTGAGTGGCTTAGTGAAGACTTATGACTGCCAACATTCCCGTAAAAGACAAATGTCCTGTGCGCAGAGATTGTCAGGTATGATATGCCCAGTGATGTAGTAGCATTGTACAGTGCTTATGCGCATTAAAATAAGAATGTGTGGCCACTGCTACACAGTAGGTACTCAATAACCAAAGTGTCCATTTCTTGTAACAAGAACTAGTGCTACTTCTTAATGTGAGAAAATGATAGCATACGCCATTTTACCTGTTGCCCTGCATGCGTGCCAGTTGCGTTCGTCCATTTTGATTTAACTTTTCTCCCTGCCATTCTGTCAGATGAGGGCAATGACTTAACAGCTCACAAAGCAGTGCTTTGCCCCGTAATGCAATTAAGCTGTGCACGGTTGCAAGCAGGAGTCGCGTGACCGGGCATTTTTGACACGCGTTTTTACGATGCAGCACGCCTTTGTACAATATACATGCAAAGTCAAAACCAAGGCTCTGTCGTATGGTTATCGCTGACCGCTTACAATGGTGAGCGGAGAGGGTGCTCTCATCTTTGACAAGTCTGCGGCGCGGAGTACTCATGCAGAACACCTCGCTGATAATCCTGCAAGCAGGCCTTTCCAGCAATGCTGCAAGGTGAAGCGGAGGCGTGCAAACGGCCAGGTGACCTTCCTATCGCACGTACCACCCAGGAGGTATTGACAGCTTTACAGCTACTTGGTTCTTACTACTGCCTCCCTGAATACGCACTGCGTCTTCCGGAATATGAGTTAGGCTAGATGAGGACTATCATTTTGCATCGTATGTGGTTAAGGGTCTACAAATGGCTAACGGATATTATACTAAGGTCGCTCTGCAACCACTTGATAGCTATTCAGTACGACCTTGTAGTCTGTAGATCTGTATCCTGCAAGCAGTTGAAATGGATGATATGTGGACTCCACATGTAATAGAGCATATCCAGTTCACCTGGCTACCGGTCAAATAATACATAACGGTGAACGAAACGCCCACTTGTGGTACATGGGACTCCATAATTTCGGTCAATGTAAGACATCGTATAAATCAAACTGAATGTTACTTCATTGGCAATGCTGATCAATACCGTCAGTGGCATGTACTACCTTCAGAAACAGCTGTACTTTATCGGCTGCGTAACTATTTCCATTCACATCATGCATACAGCCGTAGGTCTTGTAATCAGCTATCGTATACTTGGCTAGCAGTGGATCGAGAAAAAAACGCATCACTGGATGGGAACTACGCTCATCAACGCCGTTTTAGCTGAGCAGAACTGGCTTCGACTTTGAATGGTCGTATAGCTCCACGCCCTGAAAAGTGCCGTCTACACGTCGACGCAGACATCGTGCGGTTTTGCAGAAGATATAAGCTGATTTTTCCTGGCTTCTTGGATTACCTGTCGTAAGCTGTACCTGAGCAGCCGGAGACCCTACCCTGTCTTTGTAACTATACACACACACACACACACACATACGCTTACATCCGGTGGCGGTGAACTGCGCTGCTGTGAGACGTAACTAACTGTGATGTGTTACTTACCATCTCGCCACGGGTAGTGGGGGCACAGGCTGGCTGCCGAAACTGGTCTGAAGGAAGCGTTCGTTCAACTGTGACCGCCAACAAGACCGGTCGTGGATATCGGTAAATGCATCGGCCTCTAAAGCCAGGAGTTAGTACCTGCCTACCGATCGGTCCCATGTCACAGGTGGCACTGCCGAGTTTAACGCTCATAGCTCAGGTACTACCGACAGTTGTAGTTGCGGAATACCTCGTCACGAGGTATAAATGAAAAAAGCCCAACGGAAACAAAGTCGTAATCGAGATGTTGTAGATTTGACGTATGTCTGAGCAATCGAACGGCGGTTTAAAAGGTAGCGTGTCTTCCCTCCTGCCCAATCTCACACCACCACGGTTTCGCTGCGGCGCCAGCGGTTGCGATTTAGTTCCGCGATTTAGGTTGCTGCTTAGGTCCGCAACTGAGGTTGCTATTTAGGGCCGCGATTTAGGCCTGCTCCGTACTGCGGCTGTGTCCTCGCCACCCCACGACATCCGGCCCGACACCACTGCGCCCAGCGTAATGAGCGCAGCAGCTGCGTGCTAAAAATAGGGTCTGCATCACAGCAAACGAGGTGCAGCATGAGGCCGTCGCCTTTCTCTCGACTCCCTTGCATCACAGGCTCTGCAGGGCGTCACCAAACGTCCCCGGCAGACACTGGAAGTCACCAGACTTCACCTGACTTCACCGGAAGCCTCCGAACTACAGCGAACTTCACCGGGCGTCGTCTGACCTCAGCGAGCGTCCTCACTTGTTGCCTTGATCTCTCCGCGTCACGGGGCATCATCGGGCATCGACGGAGGTCATACCTGCGCGTTAACCGCCCGGACGGAGCGCGGTAATCACATCGCGGACCCCTGCGGCGTTTTTGTCGATCGGTGTCGCTTCGGTCGGGTCGCCGCCGGCCGTCGCCTGCATCAGAGGCGTTTTTGCGGACCTCGCCTCGGCACCTGCCTGTCCAGCGGGAGCGGAGATCAGCATCTACCGCAGGTCCCAGGAGGGTGTGGTCGTGCGGTTCAGTCTCTCCGCCCTCCGTGCGGGACACAGATTGAGCTGCATTGAAGCATCGCACTGGTCGCTGGACCAGCAGCGTGTTAGGTGGCTTATGTTCAGCAACGGATTTTTTGTCTGGTGGTTGAAAGGGATGGCGACTCTGTGGCGAATCAGGTCAAGCGACGGAGAGAGGCTGGAGGTCGTGCTCGACCCGGATCGTTTCCGCAGTCTGTTCCGCTATAACACTGCAGGGATGGGTGCGCCGTGGGCAGAATTAACGGCCGTGCCCCCAGTCCGTGAGCGGTCGCATGAGACTGATCGTTAGGCGGCAGACCAGAACAGATCAAAACTGGTCATTCGGGCGCGGAGCAACTGCCCATGTCCAAAGTTCCTGCCTGGCAGGTTTTACCTCTTGCCATATGTTAAAAGAAGAATTGCATTGCACTAGATTAGTTCCATGACAGCTGTCATGACACACAAACTCCTTCTTTACATGTTCTGTTCAAGCTTTATGTTCTTTAAACTGAAGTTCTTCCTAAGTGAGACCTAGAGTCATGCATACCTGTACTTCCCTTTGCTATTTTTAATATTTCCTGCTTACATCTTACCTAATATACTCTTCAAAACTTCGTAAGCTTCACAACCAACTGAACTTCTTCCTCTGGAAAACCCCCGTTACTTTTCAGCAGAAGTGTCGGTCTATCCACCATACCACGCGATTACTCCATCGTGCACTGTTCTTCGCCTGCACATTTCACCTATTCCTTTCAACGCGATCCCTTCGCTTCTCGTCCCACTCTGCCCGTGTGTGTTCCCTCCCTTCCCGTTCACCTCTGACTCTCCCGTCTCCCCTCAGGCGCGGTGTCGGATGTGCTCGAGGCACGGGTGACCAGCGCGGGCTTGACCAGCGTCGTGAGCTTCACCCCACGCTCACAGCTCGACTTCGGCACGCTGCTGTGCTGGGCGGACAACCAGCTGGGCCGCCAGCGCCAGCCGTGCCGCATCAAACTCGTCCTCGCAGGTCAGTGGCCGGTCAGTGGCAGGGGCGGATTCAGTACTGGGGTTTGGTAGGCTCGCAGGTCATGACAGCGGCGGATCCAGTACTGGGGTTTGGTAGGCCCGCAGGTCATGACAGCGGCGGTTCCAGGAGTGAGATTTGGAGGCTCGCAGATTAATTACAGGGGCGGATCCAGGGCCGGGATTTAGGAGAATCCCCGGTCACGACAGCGATGTTTCTAGGAGTCTGGCTTGGAGGCTCGCAGGTTATTGGATTTTCACGGCATGGGCTGCTCCGTGAACCCTAAGAAGTGCCTTGGAAAGGTTGCTGACCATTCATATGTGTGTCAATTTTATTTCACTACTATTCCAGCTTTAATAATTTTTCCTGGTGAGTCATTTTTTCATATTCCTTCTATTAGTTCTTGCAGCCCGAAAATACTGCCGGACGCATTATTTCCAGACTGTATTTGTAATATTCCCTGTGGCGTATGCCTGCGTGGTATTAATGTGATGCTTCCGGCGCCAGTTAACGAAACGCAACCAATCTGTAGCCTGCGTTTTATCACGGCAGAAAATGTCCAGTTGTCACAATTTACCGCCGCAGTATGTCATCTGTATCATATGTATCGTTCCGTTTATGATTTGGCTGTGGTACATTTATAGCTGCAGGGCAGCTCTCCCTCCCACGCCTGGTATTTATGAGGTGGGAACGCACGTCCCCACGCTGCAGGAAACCTAATGCCATCGCTGCTACTGTTAGCAGTGTGTGTGTTCTGTAATATGTTGCCAGGATGTGGGAGCTACTGCCTTCCAGGAAGGTCTATGCGCTTTTATCTTGATGAGTGTGTACAGCTGGCAAATAACTTTGATGGTTTGAGGGGGTATTTTCTTTTATTGTGGCATTAAATCAGAATAGGTTTACACCAGGTTGAATTAAAAGTTAATGTTGCACCTTGGGTTGGTTCATAAACAAACTCACACATTAAATGGTCTAGTTTTGGGTTCAAAGACTACTGCGGTATCTTCTAAAGGACCTGAAAGAACTTCTAAAGAACATGCTGAGAGGTAAGACGATAAGCGCTTTGCACGATTCGAATCAAAACCATGTTTTACGTAATTGATACACTCTGCACGTAAAGTATAAGAAACAAGCAATATTGATATACCTTATTGGAAGCCTTGGATTTGGTGTATATTCTCAACACTGCAATGCAACACATCGCTGTAACTCTACCCAGGCGGGCTGACCCATTGCAACTCCCTGTGACTACACCTCGTCCCTGTGACTACATCTCGTCCCTGTGACTACACCTCGTCCCTGTGACTACACCTCTCCCTTCCCTCCTCAGAGAGGCCCGGCCCGCTGCACAACTGCTCCGTGCTGAACCGGACCACCTCCAGTCTGGAGACGGCGTGCGAGGCCGGCTTCCACGGCGGCCTGCAGCAGTGGTTCGCCGTCATGGTGCGCGACACCGTCACGCAGGAGATGGTGGCCAACCGCAGCTCGGCTCTGCCCAGGTCAGTGGCGACGGTCAACGTCGCTGGTTGTGGCAGGAGTGTAGTGTAGAATGTGGTTTGTTATGCTCCTTTCTTCTATGATATTTTTTTCCATTTTTGTCCCTCCGTCTCTCTCTTCTTCGTCTCGTTCCTCTATCCTGTTCCTCTGTGCCATTCCTCCATTTTTCCCTCAGTCTCATTCCTCCATCCCTCTCCTCTGTCCCTCTCATTCGTCCCCCTCCCAGCCGTCATCCCACATCGCTGCCGTATGCAAATGAGATGGTCGCCTCGCCCGCCGCCGCCGCCGGCCGGCCGTCTGGACTCGTTCCGTCTCCCCCGCCTCTGCCTCTTCCTCTGCCTCTGCCTCTGCCTCTCCCGCCGCCGCCGCCGCCGCCGCCGCCCGCCGCCCGCCGCCGCCGCCGCC
>JARBER010173919.1:0-15861 GCA_030265075.1 Balanus glandula
TAGAGGTTTCTCGTCAGGGGCTACAAAACTGCTATCTCAGTTCAAAACTAATGTTGAAGGTGGCCTGTTTCCTTTAACGATGATGACATTCCAGCTAAGAATCGCATCCGGCACCCACCTGTTTCTCGGCTTCCTTCAGCTCCGTCTCCTTCTCCTTGACTCGCTGGACGAACATCTGGCGCATCTGGTCCTCTTTGTGCTGCATCTCGTCCAGGTGCTCGGACCGTTTCGTCTCGTACGTCTCTTGAAAGTTGACCGGCTTGTTGTCCGGACCGACGTCGCTGAAGCCCATCTAGCGGGAGAAAAGAGAAGCTCAGGTTAACGTGACGTTCACAGATGTCAGTTCCGTGCAAGTAAAGAAATACGTATTTTCCCAAGGATGAGTTGCGTGGCATACATGTATCACCTTTAACAATCGCTGGGCCAGTGGCGACTATTCAGTGGTTTTACGATTATATATACAATGCCGAAACTCGTCATATTTGTTTTTATGTGATGTATGATTATGATGTTGATAGACAGGGTGCCTTAATACATGATATTTTGCATTAGGACCTTTCTAATGATTTAATATGTTGTTTCATGTATCTAAGATAAGCTTGATGATGATTTCATTAAGCGTCGAACGTACCATCCCACACGGATTTACACCTGAAAATATATAAAGCTGGTACCGATTTTTTCCGAATTGTGTGAGGTAAAGGTAAGCACAACTTTTATATCTTATACCTTTGTAATACCACGATCTCAAAACTTTCTAAAAACACACATTTTGTAACATAGTGTTCACCTGGCAGCCGGCCGGCGTATTATTGGCCAGGCTGCCCATGCTAGCTTAATCCCAGTCGGACCAGCCCAACCAGCTCTCACTTCCCAGACAACTTTCACCCGGCGAACTGCCGGAAATGAGCCGTCAGATTGCCGCACCGACCTTCTCGAGTCGCGCCTGCCGGTACAGCTCGTAGTGTTTGGTGTGCGTAGTGTCCCGCAGATCCTCCATGTTGGTGCGAATCAGCATCTCACGCAGCTTGACAAAGTCACAGTGGTTCTCGTTCTCCACTGAAAACGGGGAAAACATATACGGTCATTCCGATAATGGTGTACGCAGATTGACAGATTGTTGGAGCTTTCGCTAGCAAGTAAGCCACTCTAGGTAAACAAATTAAACTGCATATCATGATTAACACAAGATATCAACCAAAAATATCAAGCAAAATTATCACTTTTCCAAAACTAATTCCCGAGAGAAAATATGGTAACATGAAAAATAATTATGGATGGAGAGTACGGAGTCACCCTGTAAACCATCCTGAAACCACTCACTCACGCTCACTTACTCCCAGTCCCTTTATCTCACCCTTTCCATACCCCCCTCCCCCTCCCCCTGCCGACAGCAGTCACTCCCGGCCGCTGCCAACTTACCCTGCACGGTGCCCCACGGGTACTCGCGGGCCCGCACCATCTTGTTGCCGACCTTGACGAAGTCGGTGCTGCCCACCACGGCGAACGGGATGTGCGCGTTCATCGACTGGTTCGTGTCGGCCACGGTCGTGTCGTCGGTCGGGAAGTGGTAGATCTGCACGCCGTTGCTGTTCAGCTCGGTCAGGATGCGTTGCTGTCGGCGCGGGAGACGGGGAGACGGTCAGGCGGTACGCGCGGGGCGACTTGGCTGCGCATCGTGCAGCACAGATGCAAGGCCAGGTTTCCAATGGTCGGGGTCCATAGCATTACAATGAAGATGTTCTGGGATAATGGGCTCTGCAATTACTGCCACGGTTTTATGAAGCCCCTAAACATTGCATAATACTCGACGGAGAGATAAAGTTCTCGAGGGAACCATTTGCCTCTGAAAACTCTAGAAATCAGTACTGTGCTGACTGCTGAGTGCTGATGTGTTCAGTATGACCGATAGGCGCCAAATAACCCGAGAAGTTGCCAAAATTATCCGATTCAGTTAGCCAATATCGGCAAATTGATACCACAAAAGCGCCAAATAATGCATTGAGAGCAGACATAGCACTTCTGGGAAACAAAACTTGTTTATTTATTGGGGTTTAAGGGCACACCGACACCTCAGATCAATTTGCACTCGTGGAAAGCAAGGACGCATGAATCTAAATGTTTTACATATCATATATGTCTGCCCCACGTCCTGTATCCCATTTAATCTCGCCAACAGAAAGCAAGGACGCCTGAAATCAATGGCAAAACTGCACAAACACAAACACACGCACAAACACCTCGGCTCTCACCTTGAACTTGGCCAGCTCCGTCTTGGAGATGGTGTCTGCCTTGGCGATGACGGGGATGATGTTCACCTTGCTCTGCAGCTTCTTCATGCACACCAGGTCCAGCGACTTAAGTCTGAGAACAGTCACACGATACAGTGATAAGCAGACCATTCACACTCAGCGGTCGTGGCAGTTTGCGTTACGGTCTAAATACGTTACCTCACCATCCTGACAACACAGTGACATGGCAAAAACGAACAGGCTAGTTTTTTAGATCAGGATAGCTCTAATAGACGATTCACACGTCCGGATACGGCTATTAACTACCACGCGCATGCGCACCGCCGCAGACGCGCACCATGCGGTTAACGATGCGGTATCTGTCGCTGCCGTGTGAAAGGGACAACAGTCTCTGATGGGCTGGCGCGCTTGGGCGTGATGTGCATCGCCGTTTCGGTCGTGTGCACACTGCACATCACGTGGCTCCGCGCCACAGCATTGCAGTCCCTGGCGCCCCGCCCGCCCCTTCCCCGCCCCCGATCTTTACCCGTGGCCGGTGGGGCAGATGAAGTAGACGCAGGCGTGGATGCGCGTGTCGTGGTACGCCGAGAGCGACCGCTTGATCTTCAGCTCCTCCTGCAGGTAGTTCTCGAACTGGGTGTCGATGTAGTCGACGATCGCCTTGAAGCTGTCCTCCTTGTTGATTTGGTCGCCGTAGCCAACCGTGTCGCACAGGGTCAGCTGCATACATACAGCCACAGTCAGCAAAGGCGCGCAGTGGTTGTGCGCAGCCCTGCTTACAACGAAGCATACATACCCTGCTGTTACGCATGAATGGAGAACGTGGCATTCCTTCGTCGCGTTGGTCTACCTCACTATCCTGCCCTCTCCCTCTCCTTCATTCACGAGGCTACAGCTCACCAGCCTGCATCCTTCCGTAGCATACACAGAGCCATATACAGCCTGTGAGTCGGAGCACCGGTGCAGCATCTGGCACTCATTGGCACACGTCACCCGCTTCGACAAACACCGTACCGTGCAAACACCGTAACGTGTAAACACAGGGGCGGCGGTCCCATCGGGCCAGCCATGCACTCGGCAACGGTCGCTGCCACGCTGGGGGGCGATGCGGCAGGGACAGGGGAGGGGCTACGAGCGCAGAGTGTACTGGTTAAATAGACAAAGAAAAAGACGGTCACGGGTTCTCCGGAGCGCCGTATTTCGAGTGCCGCACTGCACGATGACTGAACGTGTTCACGGTGCGGCGGTTAGACTGGAATGAATAGTCTCATGTTTGGCATGGAAGAGATAGGATGCAGCATCACAAGATGAATATAAACATATCAGAGAAAATGCGTGCCGGATCAGAAATCGTAACCGATGCCGGGAAGGAACGAAACATCGACTTACCACCAATTTGACTTTCCGAGGTGTCTATAGACATGGAACAAAACATTATCTCATAGCATCGTAATCAATTATTATGTGTGCCCAAACATAACTACTTGTAATGTAACTGATCATACACACTTACAGAGCTGCCAGTCCAGTGATATTGATCAATACATCCTCTACGTCGATATCCTACGTGCTGGCTGAGTCAACAACGGTTGGATATTCATTATCCAGGGCTAGTCAAGTTGTCGAGGATAGTATTTAGTAATCAATCAAGTAACTCACTGCTGACATTGGTTCTTATATCTTACATCAGTAATAATTAAACCACTAGTACAACAGGCAATAGAAAGCCAATGCTGAGGCAAATTGAATAACAACATTTTTCAGATCGAGAACCATAACTATTATACTTAATAAATATAGCAGGATAATAGTTGCAAATGATGTTAGAGCATTCCTTAAGCATCCAATCTCACCTTGTTCATATTAGCACTGTAGTAGGTACTCAAAACAGGGATAAAATGCATATAGAAATTGGAACGACAACTTACCTTCAGCTTGACATTGCTCTCTTGAAGCTCATATGTATGTGCCTTAAGTTTCACAACAGATAAGTTGTGTGGACTTTGTGAAGACTCAAAGTTGGTATTGAACAACGAGTCCATGAGAGTTGACTTGCCAAGTCCAGTCTCACCTGAAATGAGGAGCCATAAGCTGTATAAAACACAAAGGCAGCAATGAAGATGGGCAAAAAATTACCTTAGTAGTCAACACACTCAAAAGCCTCTATCAAACAAACAAACAACATATGAAGAACAATTAAACAATTACAAACAAGTGGACAAGTTATATACTACATTCAGAATGGAAAAGAGGAACATTTATATTTTTCCCATTGTCACATAGAATAGAACTGCAGAGATGGTATATGTTCCTTTCAAGTGGGTTATCAAAACATTCTTAATTTAAGTCCCCCACACTAATTAGCAACTGAAATAACAAAGGAAATGAGTGGTCTTGTGCAGCAATGTATTTTGACACAACTTTCCCTTTCACTGACAGCCATCAAAGTTTTGATGGTAGCACAAATCTATACATAATTTATAAAAGGTTAGCTTCAGATGCAGTCAATTATTAGTATGAAAAAATGCACTCTACTAAATACAATTATGTAAACTTTATTTTAATTAATTTCCAAAAATAAATATGCATCTACACTATACAGTGCAACAATATTTACTTACCAATACACATAATGTTGAAAGTAAACCCATTCTGCACAGATTTTGTTACAAGCTGGTCAGGCAGTGAGTCAAAGCCAACATGTCCAGATAGATTCAAAGATCGTGACTGGTTTCCTCCTACAGGCTGTAACAAAAGAAAAACAATTTATTTGAGTTAGTAATCAGTAATCACACCAATCATGAAAAAGTCCAAATATATTTGAGTGTGAGCTTATTATCTGCTAGTGATACATACTGTGAGTTATTCCCATTTACTATGTAACCTGTACTTTTAAATAAAATAATGAATCATTAGAAACAAAAATAGGTGCCCAGTTGAATTAATATGAACAAAATAAATTGTGAGATAAGTACACTAACTTGAAATTTTCCTGAATCACACAACTTATGATTGATTGCAAAAATATTAACTAAATCAATAAATCAGCTTCATGGTAAATTGCTTATGATCTAAAGGGAAAAATAAGTCAAATAGGTAGGCATGGTCTTAAAAATTTATCAAATCAACCATGGAAAATTCCAGTGTGTATGATGCCAAAAATCAGTAAGTCATCACATTTTATTAATACAAAATTAAATGGTAATGCAAAAACAAAAACAAAATGCTAATATCAACAGGCAATGTTTCTGATCTGTTTACTTTTTGTTTGGGTTCAATCAACTTCTAATTATGGGGAATCTCATATGACTACAAATTGAAATACATATGTGTCATTTATCACATAGGATCATTGGAATATAAACCTAAAAGTTAAACTCATCTAACTTTTGTAGCATCAACATAACAGCAACAGCATAAATTTTGCCTGTCATGGTCTGTCAACCATCTGAGGGCCTGAGGCCTGTCAACTTAATAGCTTGAACCAGGTAACATTATAGTATATGATTATGTACCACATAATAATGATGATTATGATTTGGTTTATGGATTGATGATGATTGGGAGTTGTTGGTGCACCAATGGCAAGGTCATACAGTGCCCGTTGGTTTATGGATTATGTAACTGACTGTTTATGACACAAATTGCCCATTTCAACTTCAACATTTACGTGACCATGACCATACCATGACGTGACGTGAACATAGGGAAACATGCAGTAATCCCAGACTTTAAATTTATACATTGCATTCCTTCCTATACCTTGCATTTTGTCAGGTTTTGTGACATTTTCAAAGAGGTTCATAGAGCAAGTTCAGCTGATAGTAAGCACATTGGGTGAGCACCACTTATCACTTATCAGTCCTAATGAAATGATGAGGAAAAACCTGACAATACGCTAAACCGACAACACACAAAATGAAAACCCACACAAAAACTTCTAAAAAAATAATGTGCAGTGCAATCAGGACTTAGATGATGTGTCAGTGTCATCTGGAATGATAGCATAAAAGTCCATTATTTGTATGTTGATGTGTCTGATCTCCACGCACATCCCAGTCTCAGCTTTGTCAGGCTATCAGAATGCAGATGCTACCAACACAGTTTATTCTGATATCACACAAATTTGAAGTACTGGAGATTGCATGTATCCAATGAATATAGTTAGATAAAAATTATATTCCACGTTAAACAAGACTGATTCAGGCCTAACATGGTAATGGGGCGTTGCCCGACTTAGTTTAAGTTGTTACGCCCACCAACCTTTGTCTTCTCCATCTCCACAGGTGGCATGTCAATGGTCTTCAATATATTAACTAATACTCTAGAGCACAATAGTCAAAAAAGTATGACGATGAGCTACACCACGACTGTCAGAATTGCAAACTTTCTAACGTAATCCTGCTGCCGCCGCGCTAATCTAACAACTTGAACTTGTAACAACAACGGGAGGAAGTGGTACGGCGGCAAAACCGGTTATTCCTCGTTCAATCATAACTTTACAGAAAGTTTCTATAATATGACGTCATAGGACTTATAAACATGTAATTGTTAGTGAGTAAATATGATTTAAATACTTATGGATAAGTGACATGCTGTTTTTGTAATGAAAAATAATCAATTAAAACTTTGTAATATAATTATCAACTACATAAGCCTGTTCGTGCTGCAAGTTCATCGTGTCAACTCATTACAGCAGTATAGCATGTAGACCAAACTAGTGCCTGTTCAAACTGAAGCAAATAACAGCTGTCTATTACTCTTACGTCATCAGTACATTTTACAAAGGGAAGGCTTCCATCACTGTACTAGACAGGTGAAAGTTAATTCTCTCTGGGAGAATCATGGTAGAGCGCACAAATTTATTCCCCAGAGCTGCCACTTTAAGCTGCCCGACGAACTCTCAACGTGATCAACGTGATTGAGCCCTTTCGAAGATCAATATGCATGTTCGAGCCGACGCAAAGGCCTATTGCATCTCACACTTTATGTATATGCTCCTTTATGAGAGTTCCGTAAATTGAAAAAATTGTCAAATGCAAGTTGTATTTAAATAATTCAACTTTATGTTGCCCAAGGAGGCAAGGGGCTCCACATATTTACTATTTAGTGGTTGGTTTAGTAAAAAAACTTTTACTTACAGTGGTATTCTGTTCAAAATATTATACATATATCCGTAGTGTGATTTTTAAGTGTGTGTACGTTACCTAAGCAAGGGTTATTCGATGTAAGATTGCAGTTCAAAGGATATTTCCTGGTCTGGATGTAGGCTCTCGTTATATTTGTCTAGGGGTATAGTGTATAGAGAACGTCTAAGTCCAGTCTAAGACCATCTACACAAAGAAGTTTTGTACGGCACGAGTTAATATAATTAAAAGCGGCTACATTCAGCTGCATGACAGCATTTGAAGGAAAAAAACTGAAAGCAGCAGCGTCGTGCTCGTATTGTATTGACGGGCTCCGCTGCACGCGCACAGAGCGACAAGAGCTGATGTTAAGGGTCGAACAACATACAGCAGGTTCTAGCTCTTGGTTCTCGGTTCTCACCACACGTCACTCATTCGACTGGGATGGCAGAACAACGGTATACCCTCTGCGCAGGACCGCAGTCACTCCGGAGTTCACTCATCCTTACCGACAACGCTAACTATGACATCTACATCTACATCTACATTACATAGCACAGACATACGGACGCCGAACACAGACACACACAACACAAACATGGAAGCACTCAAGAGTTCGGTGTCAAACACAGCTCGAATGATGACTATGACAGTGCAAACGTGAAGCCGTCTACCGATTCCTTCTCCATTGCGCTGAACCCGAGATCAGCCGGGAGTTCCACCGGGGGTCTACCCGCTACGTCAGCTTTGAACTGACAAGTGACAATACCCTATAGCGGTCAATACGGCACAGGGTGGTACGAAGATAAAACATGCCATTCAATAGCGTTCAGAACCAAGGACGGTCTGGAAGCAATCTTACATCACGTCGCTTGCATAAAAAGGAAATAAAACGTACCGCTCGCACGGAATTCACAGCACTACCGTTGCTCCATGCTCTGGATATCACTCGCACAAAGAAACAGACGGTTGAGAGTACAGCACTAAATTACGAAATCACTGTAAAAATATTCTGAAATCAACGCCAGGAATAAGGAACAGCACACATAATACAATATCAATGAAAGTTTAAAATAAACTGCACACGCCAGCTGCAGCAGTCATATCACGCTCCGTAATCTTACAACGACAAATCACCGAAAACGCACTCACTAATCACTAATATCCTCGGTCCTTCGCTTCTCGATAACAATCGATATAAGTAACCAAACCTTATTTGGCATGTTCTACTTCTATGTGCATTGCATTAAACAAAACGTTTCCGCAACCAAGGCGCATTTTTTTAATTCACTCCTTCACCTCTGCATTCATTTGTCCCAAACGTGGACTGTAGAGCTGAGTCTCTGCATTGCATGTGGCCACCGCCAGGTCCCGCCTGACCGGCCCTGTCCATTCATGACAGCAGATCGCAGTCTGATACCAGTCATTTGACGTCCAATGGTCATACTTGTAAAAAAAATCGAGCCACAGCTTGATCTTTTTTTTAAGTTATGACCTCGCTCAGCGAATTACTATCTGAAGTCAGTCACTGTCAGTTGCCCTCCGGCTCGGCATCCGGTGACCGAGAAAATCACACCCGCCGCCCGTGATCTTCACGCTGGGTCTGCTGCCGCGCCTCCCACTACAGAGAAGCATGCATACACCTGCGTATGCCCCGCCTCCCATCACCGAGAAACACACATCCGCCTGCGATCGGCAGCGTCTGATGTGAACCGTACGAGATCCGGTCAGGTCTCAACCAAGGCCTGTCTGCTGCACAAGCCGGTCACACCTGTTATTCTGTGAGATGCCGCTGCTGTCCACCCCACACGCCATGACGGGCGGTCCAGAGAGCCGCACAGCGCAGCGACGGAGGTCCGCTAGAGGCCCGGCTTCAGTGTGACCCCAGCCGGCATCCTCTGGTCCGGGCCGCCAGCCTCCTCCACCGTCTTCAGCAGCATGGCCAGCCAACTGCGGACCGACTTGTCCTCGAGGCAGCCGTCGAAGGTGCCGCCCTTCAGCTGGTCGGGCAGGACGGAGCGCAGCGCCTCACGAGCTCTGCCAATGGCGAAGGAGACGGTCACACCGACTGACTGATCGTACAGCAGACATGCGCCACAGTCCACAGGGTCAGCACACACACGGATAAGCAAACTATACAGGCACGGAATATTGTAGACAAATAAGTTGTTTTTCGAAAATGAAATCAGCCGATGATAGTCAATTACAACTTCTGCACCAAGTTAAAGGAAAAGTTCACCTTTAACATAGGGTTTTGGACTGAGATATCAGTTTTGTAGCCATGTTGAGAAACCCCTATCTGAACTTGTCTTGGCTGACTCTCCAGTTAAATATATTTGACTTTTTGACGGAGAAATGAGGCGCTGGCAAAGGGATGCAGCAATGTAGCGCCGCATTCCTTTGCCAGCCGGCAGGCGCATTTCCACGCCAAAAAGTCAAACGCATTTAAATAAATTACAACCTTCTGTGACTCTGTCCTTTACCGGCCAAATGCATAAGTATTTTAAAAAAATCAAATATAAATTGTAATAAACAATATAATAAAACAGTGTTCTTCTTCTTTCAACGTGAACTGTTTCCTGATTCGCTGAGGCGACTCTACAGATGCAATGATACCACTATAAATGGCCTGCTTGGCCGACTATGTTCGCTGACGGCCATCTGACATTGTAGTGCACAATGGGGTTGGGGACAGGGAGTGGGGTTTCACGTCTAAAAAATAAGCGTATTTTATCGATTTTTATATTGATTGCACATATATTAGACCGTCTTCCATCATTCATCTTGGTCTTTGCATGCCAAATCTTGCTTTTTAACAAGCTAGATGCATTTGCGTGACGACACAAAAACACATCGGGAACGAATTTATGCCGATCCCCCGAAAGAAGTGCCCTGTTTGAATATCAATGCGCCTCATTCTCTATTACTCGGCATAGCAGATTAGCCCTATTCGCTGCTGACGGGAGGCAGATTCTACCCCTCCCCCCGGTTGTTTTTCGCTCGCCACTTCTAAACCGCTGGGCCTATCGTTTTTTTAGGAATTTTCCTTAAATTGAACTTGACAAATTTTGTTTTGTGTCAAAATTTCTACAGAAATCTGTCCGGCAGAGGCGGTACCATGGTATAGTTTTTGGAAGGATATACGAAATTGGTAATAAAAGCGCATGCTACCTTCATGGTTTGCGGTGTAATGAATGGGTTAGAAAGATGTTCCCTTCATCATACGCCATGCATACTGGGCTTCTGCACATTTTGGGGGGCAAAGGCGCACGCAGCTTAAAAAATGAGATACGGTACTCTCCTTCAAATGAGCTTAAACGTCAAATTAGCAAGTTGGTAAATGCGCATTGTGCCCCTCCTCTCCCCCTTTTGTTTACCTTGATCCGCATAAGCGCAATGTATTATAATGCGCAAATTACAGCAAATACTGTCACGTATGATGTTAATATGGTTCCGAATTTCATCAGAAAATCCTCCATTTACATCCCATGAATACGCCTCTGATGTTGCATTTTTGGTATCTGTCTTTTGATATGCTGAAGCCCAATATATTTCAAGCTCAAAAGCGTTTATTGCAAGAAAATCAGTAAAATGGCCACCATAACCTTACAAACCGTATGTGTCCCCTGACCATCTTTTAGCATAATTTAAATATGTTGGTGCGAATAGAAAAATATTGTCATGGCAAATCGACTGTTTTTGTCCCATCGAAATCGGACGAGCGGTTCTTGAGATCTACAGGGGAGGGGGGAGGCAACATCCTGCTTAGGGGACAGAATCCCGAATCTGGTTGTCGGATAGTCCCGTTCTGACCTGGGGTTGTCGGATAACCCCGCTCTGACCTGGGGTTGTCGGATAACCCTGCTCTGACCTGGGGTTGTCGGAAGGTCCCGCTCTGACCTGGGGTTGTCGGATAACACCGCTCTGACCTGGGGTTGTCGGAGAGCCGCAGGTAGCAGCGGATGACGTGCTTCAGTAGTCGGGCCGACTTCTCCTTCTCCAGGTTGATGACCATGTTTCCCAGCGTGCGGGCCACGTGAGAGAAACGCTCGTACGTTTGGCAGATGTGCGACAGACCTACAAACAGACAAACATAGCTACATAAAGTCGGCAAAACAGGGTCATCAAAGGTCTGCCGAACTAACAAGTTTCAACTCACTGAACAATGAACATGCATAATTAATGTCCCAATTCCAGACGTGTCCTTGCACGAATTTAATATTTGCATGCTCGATGTTGAAATATGTCAGATCTCCCCTGGGGTGATCATACTCAGAAGTTAACTGAAAAGTTGACATTTCCTTACCAGTCTCGTCGAGCAGTATCTTCTGCAGAATGAATGTGGCCACGGTTTTGCTGAGTTCCGTACCATGCTGCATGATTTGCAGGCAGAGCGGTATAATCTCGGTCGTCAGCAGAAAGTTGATCACCTCCTGTTCGTCCGTCTGCCAAATACAACACAACACAGTCAATGCTCAATGCTTACCCCTTCAGAGACATACGGAGAGACATATTACGGCAATGTTTTTTTTTTCATTACGTCACACGACAGTGCGGTTGGTTTCATCAACCAGCAATGTGTTGTCGTCGAGTTAACCAGCCAGTTACTGTGGAGGCGAATATTTTTGCTCCCCTCCAGCTATTTTGCTTTATCTCTAAACCAACTTCCGTATGGTCACCACACTTTCGGTATCCTCTCTCACATTAATTTTACACAAGTTGGCCAACGAAAAAGATAAGGTAATGATAGGTCCATCGGCATTGGCGTCAGAGTGTTGTCATACTCCGCAGTTTGTGTTGAAAAATAAGTGTTTGCGGAAAACACTCCAATGTAGGTATTTAAACATTGCCGTCTTTTTGAAAGCTGTCAAATGTATGTCAAATTATGAAAAATATTGAATAAATGCTGCTTATCACGAATATCACATTTTTTCCTAAAGAAACACTACAAAGTTATATTATCTGATCTGGTGACGTCATAGCAAAGCAAAACCGAAGAATTTTGGGTAGTGGAGAAAACCTTCCCTCTGCTTATTGCTGCCAACATTGCTGCGTTGACTACGAGTTGACTACGATACAAATATGTTAAACAGAGAATACGTCATCAGTAAGTTAGGCCCAATACCAATACACATGGACCTTATTTTTGACAAATGTCTAATTTAAACTCGAACATCTTTTTTATTAGACCGTTGAGGATGTCTTAACCTATGCTATACTTATTTTCAAAACCCAAAAATCAAAATGGCTATCTCAACTCAAACCTAATGTTAAGGTGTGAATGTCCCTTTAAGGCCTTATAAAATATTGTACGTTTGAAATTGATTGACTATTGATTGAAGAGGCTTTGACACAATCACAAACATTTTGAAGGTAAGGCCGCTTGACGTGACTTCGTGACCTGACGCAATTTTGTATATGATGTGGGCAATTGATGCCTAACCAGCCGTGATAGTATAGTAGCACTTCATGAAAACATTTGTCCGCTATTCCCAACAAAAATGGCACCACCATGCCAGGGCGAAAGCTATCACCAGCATGCCAATATCTCCTGACCGCGGGTATGATTCATATCCTCACGCATGCCACTGACTCAAGCATGCCGACCGCAGTAGTTGCTATGGCCTCTTCCGGCCCCTCGGCGGGTGCAGCTTTGTACCCTCTCCCCTCCCCCAGTTATTGTAACTCAGCACGACTCCGCTGGGGTTTTCCTAATGCGCAGCTATTATATTCCTAAACAGTAGCTATCATACTCCACCGCCGGCGAGCATGTGGGGCTTTCCCAGTGTGGACGGTAGCAATTACGTTACACCGCTGGCGCCAGCGAGCTCCGAACAGCGGCGGGGCTGGAGCGGCGGCAGACTGCACGGGGGGACAGTACCGCGCGGCGACGCAAGACGCTAGTGGTGGCACTGACACACGGCAGCAGCCAGAGCGTCCGAGTCAGCCGCTGTCGTCATGGCAACGCCCGCAGCCAGCTCCAGTCGTCTGCTCAGGATGGTGAGCAGTCAGATTAATTCGTTGCTACATATCTTATTCTAAAACTAACCGATGAATCATTTTATCACCAAGTCACCTTGTTTTTCACCTTCCTGTTGCCATGCTGTGCAGTTGTCATGACAAGTAGGGGCTGGAAACTGGGGAGGAATCATGTTTTTTAATATTCTCTAATACAAATGTTTATTTATCGATTACAGTTATATTTACTCCTCTTGATCACCTCCCGCTCCATACATTTTTCCTCATTTAGTAAACCGAAAAGTTCTGCTAAAATATAATTACCCTGCCAGTGCCCCCCCCCCCCATCACATTCTAACGGCAATATTACGAGTAACAAATAATTGTCTCTCCATTGCTTTTTGTTATTGCCAATTGGGACGAAACAGCGTAAGATGTTTATACAAATATGGTGTTTTTTACATCCCCAAGAGCCTATGTGGCTGATTCGGATGATATAGTCTTTTTCACTGTCCTGACTTTGTAGTTGCGGAGTAATGCGAAAATATCATTTTGTTTACACGAAGTCACACAACTTTAAGGTTTAGTTAAACATGTCTCGACTCTCACTTAAACGTCTCTAGGAGTCACCTAACTTCAGTCTAGCTCACCCTGACATCGAGGATGCAGTGCCAGAAGTGCCAGAAAAGTTTTCTTCCGTGAAATATTTAACTTTAAATAGTTTGTTTAGTCTGCAGTTGCAAATGGCTGACGATAATTAACAAATGACAAGATCAGGACGCCTAGAGTCTAGATAGACGATAATTAGAATACATTACTGATGTTAACAGAAAATAAATTAAATTACCAATACTATCCATAGCATTCTGCTGGCAGTGGCTTTAGCTCGCATCCTGCGACGTCTGGTTGCAGGTTAGAGTGCTCGCCTCATTGCGTAGATTATTTTAAGATTGACTCACGCCAGCACATCCAAGCGCGATGATGACAACTCTGAGGTTTTCAACCACAGTGCCACAGGCGTCAAAAGCTAGCATACAAATTTGTTTCGCCATTGCTTGGCGAAAGATTTGTTCCACGAACTTAGATCGTGGAACTATTTTTCTGATACTGTGAGGATAGTTAAGGTAAAATCACACAATAATCCCACTTTCCAGAATCAGTTTTCATAGACAATTCCAAATAATTCATGCAACAGATTCCACCGATTCCATAGAATCAGTCTCCATGGATACCCATTGCCCTCCACCGCTCACTGGAAGTGGAGATGTCACATACTTAGTAACTCAGTCAGTATTACAGCATGACTCATCTGCTGATGTGTCTCTGTGGCTTGGAGAATCTCCATGCCACATATGTGACATCTGATGTCACATACTCAGTCAGTATTACAACCTTACTCATCGGCTGACGTGTCTCTGTGGTTTACAGACGGTCATCTTAGTCTTGATGACGCATGTGCACCTAATGCCCTCCGTGATCCCGGACTCCCCTGCTGAGCACAGTCGACTCGTCCGCCGCAGCAGCGGCAGGCAGGTGCAGATCGCTCCCAACGCAGACGACACTGCCGGCAGGATTGGTCCCGGTACTTTCTGCGGACTGCGAGGACGCTGTGGCGAGCACTGCTGCACCATTGAGGACTCCAAGGTCCGTTGTGCAGAATTTCAGCAGTTTATTCCTGCCGCCGGAGGGTGCGTGGATTGTGTTTTCATCCCGAGCCCGTTCTGTCCCAACTTCTCTGCAATGCTCCAAAGTTTCAGCAGTATCGGCAAGCGGTAGACAGAGAATGTCGTGTGTCCCGTCCCGTGTCTGGCGACCTGAAAGCTTGGATCGTAATTCGTGGTTAATCTGCTTGTTTAATGATACTCATGTTTAATGTTTAATACACATGAATGTATTTGTTCATGGAACACATCTGACATCACAAATGGCAAATATTCTTCTGCTTTGCTTAAAGAGAATAGGTCATATTGAAAGCTGACTTGAAACTTGGCTATACCTACGGTTATTCCGAGCAGAAAAAAAACGAGCAGAGCATCCGTTTGGACCATAGATGAATATCCGTAAAAATTAAAAAAGTATGTTTACATTAGCGGAAACGTGTGGTAAAGGGTTGGTTTAAGCTTGCTGGGTTTCAATGTAAGGTCGTCACTGGGTTTCCACTTTCTGCTCGTCTGACGGTCCTTGTCGGGTGGCAACATCGTCGTCTTTGTATTTAGTGGTAGGTTTAAGCCGCTCTCCATCCTTCAATAGTTAGTGTATTTTGATTCGCACTTTTTGTCCTGGTTCTTTGTGTGGAAATACAATGATGTCATAAGACAAAGCCCTGACCATAACACCTCCTCCTCTTACCTTAAAGGAAACAGGCCACCTTCCGAAAATTTATCAGAAAACAAACTGATTATATTGTTTAATACAGTTAATTTTGCTGTTTTCAAAAATGGCAACAACTGTTCTTAATGAAAATTTGTTAATTAATTAAAATTGTTTAAAGTGTTAATTTGTCAAATTACTAAAAACTATATACA